>JAREIK010003529.1:0-109441 GCA_029783825.1 Sapria himalayana
ATGGATTTTTGTCCATCCATCTATCTATATGTTTATCTGAGTATCTATATATTAATCTATTTGACTATCAATCTGTCTATTAATTTATCTATCTATATGACAATCTATCTATATACCTATCTATCTATTTGTCTATCTATGTATCTATATATCTATTTATCTATCTCTATATCTCCCCATCATTAGATTTACATATCTGTATATCCATATCTCTTTCTATTTGTCTATCATATATCTATTTATCAATTTATCAATATATCTATCTATTTATCTATTTGTCAATTTATCTATCTATATATCTTTTTATCTATCTATAAATATATCAGTCTATCTATCTATTAGAATATCTATCTATCTGTCTGTCTATCTATCTATATCTATGATTCTAAATATCTATGTATATGTCTATTAATCAATATGTCTATAAATGTATATTTATATCTATCTATCTATATGTCAACCTATGTATCTATCTTTTTATTTTTATATATATCTATATATATATATATATATATATCAGTCTGTCTATCTATCTATCTATCTGTCTATCTATCTATCTTAGTGTATATCTATCTATCCATCTTTCTATCTATTTTTTACTTGCATATCTATCTATGTATCTTTCTATCAATCAATCAATCAATCAAGCTGTATATGTGTATATCTAGTTATCTGACTACCTGGCTATCTATCAATATGTTTATCTAACTATATATCTATCTATTTATTTGTATATCTATCTATTTCTTTATTTATTGACTTATTTATTTATCAATCTATATATTTTCCTATCTACCTATATGTCTAACTGTCTATCTGTGTATCTTTCTATTGGTCTATTTGTCCATCCATATATCTATCTATCATTATATCGATCTATCTATCTATCTATCTATTTATTTATCTATTTGACTTTCTATCTCTATTTCAATCTATTTGTCTATCTGTCTATCTATCTATAAATCTGTCCATCTATCTATCTATTAGTGTATGAATCTATCTATATATCTGTGTGTCTATTTGCATATTTGTTTATTTATCTATTTCTATATTTGTTAATTTATCTATTTATTTATTTATCTATCTATCTATCTATTTATATATCTATCTGACTATCTATTTATGTGTCTATTTGTCTATTTATCTAATTATCTAATCGTCAATTTATATATTAGCCTATAAGTATATTTATCTATCTGTGAATCTATCTATCAGTCTATGTATCTTTGTGTCTATCTGTATATCTGTCTTTCTATCTTTGTATCTATTATTCTATGTGTCTATGTGTCTACATATCTATCTATCTCTCTATCTATTTATCTATCTTTTTATCTATCTATCTATCTACCTGTCTATCCATCTTATAATCTCTTTGTCTAACTATCTATCTATCTATCTAATTATATATTTGTCTATCATTCTATCTATTTATCTATATATCTATCTATCTATATTTCTATTTGTTTGTCTATCTATTTGGCTATTAATCTATTAGGCTAGTTCTCTACCTATTTATATGTCTATCTATCTATTTATCTATGTAACTATCTAACTATTTATCATTCTATCTATCTATCTATTATCTATCTATCTATCTAACTATCTATCTATCAAACTATCTAACTATCTTTCTTTCTATCTACCTAATATTCAATCTAACTCTCTGTCTATTTATATATCAATATATATATATATATATATATATATATCTATTTACATATCTAACTATCTATCTAACTATCTTTCTATTTATTTGTCTTTTATTTTATCTATCTATCTATATATGATTCTATTTATCTATTTATCTGTCTGTATGTCTATCTATCTTTCTAAATTTCTATCTGCTTATCTATCTATGTATCATTCTATCTATTTATCTATTTATATGTCTATCTACAAATATGTCTATCTTTCAATTTATCTATCTATATATCTATTTGTCTATCTAGGTGTCTTTCAATTTATTGGTGTCATTGGATATTTATATATCTGTCTATTTGTATATCTATCAATGCATATATTTATTTATCTCTCTATTTATAGATCTATTTATCTATAAATATTTATATCTATATTTCTATCTATAGGTCTAACTATCTATTTGTCTCTCTACCAATCTATTAGAGTATTTATATATTAGTCTATATTTTTATATCTCTATCAATATATATAATTATATCTCTCTATGAATTTCTCCATCTATCTATTAATCGATCTAACTATTTTTCTATCTACGTATAAGTCTATCTGTTTATCAATCAATTTGTCTATCTATCTATCTATGTATCTATTTGTTTATCTACCTATCTATCTATATCTCAATTTGTATATATTGTTATTTGCCTATTTTTTATCTCCATCTATCTACTATTGCTCATTCTTTCAATCTATTTATCTATCTTTCTAACTATATATCTATCTATCTTTCTTTCTATCAGTCTATCAATTTATCTATTTATTTATCTATTTACCTATATATCTATCTAAATGTCTATCTATTTGTATGTCAATTTGTTCATCTATCTATTTTTCTATGCGTATATTTATCTGTTTGTCTGTCTATCTATCTATCTACGTATCTATCTACCTAACTATTAATTTGTCTATCTATCTATTTATGTATCTATTTATCTATTTATTGTCCTTTCTATATATCTATATGTCTATCTATTTATATATATTTTTTCAATCTATTTGCTATCTAATTATCTATGAATGTGTCTAACTATCTATCTAACTAGATATCTATCTATTTATATATCTATCTCTCTAACTATCTACCTATCTACCATCTATTTGTCTATTTTTCTATCTATCTATCTCATTATTTATCTATCTATCTATTTTATTATTTAATAGTTTATCAGCCAAACTTTTAATTTTTCTATTTATCTTTTTTACTAGCTATTTATCAATATATCTATATGTCCGTCTATCTATATATTTGCTTATATACATATTTGTCAGTTTGTCTAATTGTTTATCTGTCTTATTTGTCTTTCAGCTTATCTATATATCTATCTGTCTACATGTCTAGCTATTAATCTATCTATTTATCTCTATATCTCTGAATATATCTATCATTCTATCATTCTATCTATCTATCTATCTATATGTTTATATATCTATTTATCAATCTATCTGTCTATCTACCAATCTGTTAGTCTATCAATCTATATATTTTTTTAATTGTCTATCTCTCTATCTATCTATATATTTATGTATCTATTGGTCGATCTATCTTTCTATCTAGGTTTATATCTACTCTCTATTGATCTATCTATCTATCTATATATTTGCCTATCTATTTGTCTATTTGCCTATCTATCTATCTGTCTATCTTTCTATCAGTTTATCTATTTATCTAGTTATTTACTATATATTTATCTATCTATTTATCTAACTATATATTTATTTGTCTAGTTTTCAATTTATCTATTTGTATATGTGTCTATTTATTTATCTATCTATCAATCTTTCTATCTATTTATCTATCTATATATTTCTCTATATGTTTATGTTTCTATATGTCTATTTATCTATTTCTAAATTTGTCTATATATCTTTCGTCTATAATTGTATTTGTCTAACTGTGAATCTATCTATTAGTCTATGCATCTTAGTGTTTCTATCTTTATATATATATCTATCTATCTATCTATCTATTTGTCTATGTGTCTATGTGTCTACATGTCTATCTATCTATATATCTATCTTTCTATTTGTCTATCTATCTACCTATTTATATGTCTATCTGTCTATGTGTCTATCTCTCAAGCTATCTATTAGTTTATCAGTCTATTTATTTATCCATTTATCTATCTTTTTATCTTTTTATTTGTATGTCTGTTTATTTTTCTATCTATCTATTTATCTAACTATCTATTTATTAATCTATCTATATGAACCTATATCAATCTATCTATCAATCTATTTGTCTATCTGTCTATATATCTATCTGTGATTTCTTTTATTTATCTTAATATTTATATGTATATATTTTTATCTATGAAACTATTTAACTATCTATCTTTATATCTATCTATTTGTCTAACTATATAAATATCTTTCTTTATATCTATCTACCTGTTAATCTATCTCTTGGTTAAACTATCTAACTACCTTTTAGTTTATCTGTTGATTTGTATATCTGTCTATCTATCTATCTATCTGTGTATTTATCTATTTGTCTATCTATCTATTTGTCTATCTATCTATGTGTCTATGTATCTCTGTGTCTATCTATTTATATGTATTTCTATCTATCTGACTATTTGTCTATCAATATTTATTTCTATCTATGTATCTATCTATAAATATATCTATGCATCTATATATCTATTTATCAGGTCATCTATCTATCAGTAAATTTGTCTATCTATCTATTTGTCTATCTCTTTGTCAAACTATCTATTTTCTATCTATCTATTTTACTATCTATATTTCTATCTATATATCTATTTATTTATCTATCTATTAATTTATTAATAGATATATTTATCTATTTCTTTGTCAAACTATCTATTAATTTATTTATCTATCTGTCTATCTATCTATCTATTTGAATATGTATCTATCTATCTTTATATCTATCTATCTATTTATATGTCTATATGTCTATCTATCTATCTGTCTATAATTTAATATATCAATTTATCTATATATATATATATATATATATATATATCTGTTTATCTATATAACTATCTATCTATCTATCTATTTGTCTACCTTTCTATCTCTATATCTATCTAACTATCTATTTGTCTAACTATCTAACTTTCTTTCAGTCTGTCAGTTTATCAGTCTATCTATCAATCTATTTATTTGTTTATCTAACTATTTTTCTATTAATCATTTATATTATATATCTAACTATTAATCTACCTCTCTACCTATGTGTCTATCTATCTATATTTATCTATCTTTATTTCTATCTATCAATCTATCTATCTATATATCTAAAAATCTAAATATCTAACTATCTTACTATCGTACTATATATCAATCTTTCTTCCTATCTACGTATCTATCTATATATCTATATAACTTTCTTTTAGTATATTTGTAAATCAGTCTATCAATGTATCTGTCTATTTGCCTATCTAACTATTTGTATATCTATCTTTGTAATTATTTATCTATTTGTATATCTTCCTATCTTCCTATCTACTTATCTGTCAATCTATCATTCTATATATTTACTTATCTATCTATCTGTGTATCTGACTATTTATCTATAATTCTATCTATTTAACTTTCAATCAATCAATTAATCAATCTTTCTATAAGTTTTTCAGTCTAGCTCTCTATTTGTCTATTTATCTATCTATCGATCATTCTTTCTTTCTTGCATTCTATATATCTATCTATACGTTTATCTATCTATCTATTTCTCTATATTTCATTCTATATGTCTATCTATCTATCTATCTTTCTTTCTTTATTTCTATATGTCTATCAACCTTTATATCTCTATATCTTTCTATCTGTATATCTATCTATCTGTCTATGTACATATCTATTTATCTATCTATCTCTATTTCTATCTATCTTTGTGTATATCAGTTTAATTGGCTATCTAGATTTCTATATACCTGTCTATATGTATATCTATATATGCATATATCTATTTATATCTCTATTTGTAGATCTATTTATGTATCAATACATATAACTATATATCTATTTATATGTCTATCTATCTATTTATCTATCTATCTATTTAAGTATTTCTCTTAGTCTAACTTTTAATTTCTCTATCTATATTTTTGTCCATTTCTTCGTGTCTATCTATGTATCTATATAACTATCAATTTGTATATCTGTGTATCAGTCTATGTGTCTATCTATTTATCTATCACTATCTCTATTTGTCTATTGCTCTATTTATCAATCTGTTTATCTCTATCACTCTATTATATATTAATCTATTAATCTATCTATCATTCTTTTTAACTATCCATCTATCTATCTAATTTTCTATTTTCTATCTGTCGATCTATCTATATGTCTATTTGTATATTTGTTAATCTTTCTATCTATATAATTATCACTTTTTCTATATATATATATATATATAGATATATATATATATATATCTAACAATTCATCGATCCATATATCTATAATTTTGTGTATCTATTTATCTTTCCATCTATATATCTATATATATATATATATTTATCTATATATTTATCTATCTATATATCTATTTGATTATCTATGTATCTTTCTATTTGTCTATCTATCTATGTATCTATCTATGAAAATATCTATGTAACTTTCTACATATCTATCTATCTGTCAATCTTTCTAAGTGTATATCTATTTATTATTTTATCTATCTATCAATCAATCTATCTAACTATATATATGTGTATATATATATATATATTTCTAAATCTTTGAATTTGTCTATATGCTATTAGTCATTCTATATCTCTAACTATATATCTATCTATCTATTTATCTCTCTATCTTTTTATCAATCTATCTATCTGTCATTCTATGTGTCTATCTATTTATTTATATGGCTATCATTCAATCTATCTATCTGTTTATCTATCTAAATGTCCATCTGTCTATCTATTTATCTATATGTCTATCTGTCTATATTTAAATCTTTCTATCTATCTATCTGACTATTTATCTATTTATTTATCTATTTGTTAAACTATCTATCTATCTATCTATTTAACATATCTATCTATTTGTCCATCTTTTATCTATTTATCTATCTTTATGTGTATCTGTCTATTTATCTATCTATTAGTCTATCTATTTATCTATCAATCATTCAATCAATCAACCAATCAATCAATCAATCTATCTCTCTTTCAATCTAATTGTCTATCTATCTATCTTATTATATATCTATCTATTTATTTATTTATCTATCTATCTATCTAACTCTCTATCTATCTATCTATCTATCTAGCTATCTATCTATTTTTCAGTCTACCAATCTATTAGTCAATCAGTCTATCTTTTTATTAGTTTATTAGTCTATCTATCTATCTGTCAATATGTCAATATGTTTATCTATATAACTGTATTTCTCTCTCTCTTTCTATTTTTTTATATTTCTATGTGTATATCTATCTATATGTCTATCATTCTATCTGTTTATCTATCTTACTATCTAACTATCTATTTGTCTATCAGTCTATATATCAATCTATAGATATATATATTCATCTATTTATCTATATGTCTATCTCTCTCTTTGTGCATATGTCTATCTATCTAATTATTATTTTATGTATCTTATTATCTATATATCTATATGTATCTATGTTTATATGACTATTTGTCAATCAATCAATCAATCAATCAATATGTTTGTCTATCTATCTATTTGTCTATCTATGTTTCTATCTTTCTATTTATTAGCCTATATGTCAATCTATTTTTTATCTATCAATCTATTTATCTATCTGTTTGTTTGTCTATCTGCCTATCTACATATATGTCATTCTATCTATCTATTTCTCTATCTATATATCTATCTATTTATGTATCTATCTATCTATTTATTTATCTATTTATTTATGTATCTATCTATCTATTTATTTATCTATCTATATGTCTTTCTTTCAATTTGTCTATATATATATATATATTTGTCTATCTATTTATCAATTAATTTGTCGATATGTCTATCTATCTATCTATCTATCTAACCATTTGTCTTATAGTCTATTAGTATATCAGCCTTTGTATCTCTCTTTCTATCTCTCTATCTATCTGTCAATCTATCTATCTAATTATATATCTAGTTAGCTATGATCCATATTTTACTCAACTTTAAGTCAATTTTATCATGACACTTAAAATTAAATTATTTATGTATGTAACACTTACCAATTGCATCTCATGCAATTCTTAGATATTTATGGGATTTTGACTTCATACGTCACGGCCTATTTAAATCCCATATAATGGCATTAGGGCCAAAACAATTTTGATAACTTGATAATGCTAAACCATTTTTATGCATATGGTTATCACCATTACCCATCTCACCTTACTAATGCCATCTAATGTACTTCTACCTTGGTAGAACCCACTTTAAGGTAATTAAAGGTTTGACAAGTGTTTAAATATGGATGACATTTTAACTTTAAATTTTATGTGAGGGATCTTGATTGATTATAATTTTCAATTAATAGACCTCATCAAATATCTAGAATCACCTACTCATGTAACATCATACATATCATCTCATACATGCATATAATAAATATGTCATAGTATGAACTTAATCTAGAAAGATCTCCACAAGCCAATTTGAAGATAAATAATCATTATTCCGATGTAGTAACAAGCCAATCTGTCAATCTGTCTATCTATCTATATATCTATCTCTATATTTTTATTATAGTCTATCAATCTATAAATCTATGTGTCTATCTATCTATCTGTCTATTTATATATTTATATGATCTATCTATTAGTCTAAGTATAAATTTGCCTATTTGTCTATCTATATTTATGACTATCTGTCTATTTATATACCTATCTTTATCTCTAAATGTATATCATTCTATTTATATATTTGTCTATATCTAACTATCTAGCTATCTATTTATATATTAATCTATCAATATGTCAATCAATCTATCTGTCTTTCTATCTGTCTAAATCATTAAGCATTAAAAAAATATATGTCTAATTATTTATTAATGTATTTGTCTAACTATTTAACTATCTGTCTGTCAATCAATCTATATATTTGTCTATCATTTTGTTTGTATATTTTTATATCTATCTATTGGTCTATCTATCTATCTATTTAGCTATCCATCTATCTATCGATATCTGTATCTATCTATCAATTTATCTAATTGTGTATTTCTCTATATGTCTATCTATTTATCTATTTAATTATCTATTTTTTTATCCATTATTGTATAAATTTTTGAATATCTCTATCGATCTATCAATTTATCTAATTGTGTATTTGTCTATATGTCTATCTATTTATCTATTTAATTATCTATTTTTTTATCCATTTCTGTATAAATTTTTGAATATCTCTATCGATGTATTTGCCATCTCTCTATCTATATAATTGTCTATCAGTCTATAAGCCTCTGTATCATTCAAACAATCTTTCTGTCTATCTATCTATTTGCCTATCAATTTATTTGCCTAAGTATCTATTTGTGTCTATCTATTTATTTATCTATCTTTGTGTATATAGATCTATCTATCTATCTATTTATCTATCCATCTATCTATCTCTTTATTTATAAATATTGTAATCTATTAATATATCTATCTATCTTTTTATCTTTCTAATTCACTAACTATCTAACTAGTTATCTATCTATTTGTATAACTATTTAAAAAACTATATAACTATTTCTCTATATGTCTATCTATTTATCTATTTATCTATCTATCTATCTATATCTATCTATCTATCTATCTATATATCTATAAATCTAAATGTATAAGTGTATATCTGTCTATCTATCTATCCGTTTATCTTTATATTTATCTATCTATTTATATATCAATCTTTGAATCAATAAATCTTTCTATCTGTTTGTGTCTATCTCTGTATCTCTCAATTAATCTATTAGTATATAAGTCTATGATCATTCCATCTATTTGTCTGTCTATAAATCTATCTATCTATCTATCTCTTTGCCAAACTATCTATCTATGTCTATCTGTCTATCTATCTTTCTATCTATAGGTCAATATTTATATCTATCTATCTATCTATCTATCTAACTATCTATCTACCAATTTTTAAAACTATTAATCTTTCTATCTTTTAATGATTCAATCTATCTAATTCACTATCTATCTATCTATCTATCTATATGTCTATTTATTTATATGTTTGTTTATCTATTTGTCTATATGTCTTTCTAACATTTGTCAATTTTTCTATCTGTCTATCTTTATATCTATATATCTATCTTTCTATCAGTTTATATATCTATCAATCTATCTATCAATCTATATGTATATCTATCTATCTAATTATTTAACTCTCTAATTGGAAATAAATCAATTAATCAATCTATTAATATAGCTTTCTATCTTTCAAACTATCTAATTGCCTTTTAGTTTATCAATCTATTTGTCTATATGTCTATCTATCTATCTATTATGTATGTATCTATCTATATGTCTATCTTTCAATATATATATCTTTTAATGTGTTTATGTATCTATGTATCTATCTATCTATCTACATGTATATTTATCAATCTGTATATCAATCTGTATATCAATCTATATATCAATCTATATATCAATCTTTATAACTATCTATCTAATCATCTATATATTTATTTTATTATTTTTCTATCTCTCTAACTATATTTCTTTGTATTTGTTATCTTTCTATCTCTCTATCTACCGATATGCTTATCTATTTATCTGTCTATTTTTCTATCAAACTATCGAACTATCTATTTTTATATCTGTATGTATGTCTGTCTTGTCTATTTATATATATTTGTCTATATGTTTATATGTCTTTGTGTCTATCTATCTATCTACCAATCTATATATCTAGCTATTTGTATATAAATCTATCTTCCTTTATTTCTTTTTTTATATCTTTCAATCTATTTATGAGTGTAATTGTATTTCTATCATTGAAAATATCTATCTATCTATATATCTATCTTTATATATGTCTATCTTTCTATCTCTCTATCTATCTATCTATAAATATGTCTACCTGTCTATTTGCATATTTGTATCTCAATCCATCTCTCTATCTATCTATATATGTGTCAATCTATCTATGTATCTATGTGTCTATCTCTTTATCTGACTATCTATCTATCTGCATATCTATCTCTTTATGTGACTATCTATCTATCTGCATATCGATTTATCTATCTATTAATCTACATAGTTTATAATGTGTGTATATATCTATTTGGCTTTCTATCTATCAACATATCTATCTATCTATTTATCTATATATCTATCTATCTATGTGTATATATATTTATTTCACTATTGGTCAATCTATATAACTATCAATCTATATATCAATCTATATATCTCTATGTCTATCTGCCTATCTTTCAATAAATTTATTTATCTATTTGTCTCTTTTTCTAGTAATCTATCATTCAATATCTCTATCTATCTATCTATATATTATTCTCACTAAGTTTATATCTATCTATCTATTTGTTAATCAATCTTTCTATATATATATATATATATATATTTGTCTATCTGACTAATGATTTGTCTATCAATCAATCAATCAATTTATCTATGTATAAATATATCTATCTATCTATTTGTTGATCTGTCTATGTGTTTACAGGACTATTTATCTATCTATCTATCTATTTGTTTGTATTTATGTCTACTTTTATATTTGTTAATCTGTATATCTATTTATTTATCTGTCTTTGTGTCTTTTTGTCTTTGTGTCTATGAGTCTATTTATCTATATATATATATATATATCTATCTATTTCTCTATCTATCATTATATTTATCTAACTAATTGTCTATGTATTTATCTGCCTATCTATCTATCTGATTATCTATCTGTCCATCTATCAATCTATCTATGTGTATTTTAGTATATTAGTTTATTTGTTTATCTTTCTATCTTTATTTTTATTTGTTTCTCTATCTATTTATCTTTCTATCTTTCTAACTATATATAATTTTATCAATCTATCTATCTGTATATTTGTCTATCAGTCTATATGTCCATATATTTATTTTTTTATTTATATAAATGTCTAAATTTCTATCTATTTATCTACCTACCTATCTATGTAACTATCTAAGTATTTATCTTTCTATCTATCATCTGTCTAACTATTTATCTATAGAACTATCTATCTTTATATTTATCTATCTATCTATCTACCTTTCTATCTGTCTATCTCTCTATTAGTCTATATGTTTATCTATATGTCTATCTATTAATTATTCAATCTATCTATATGTCTATCTTTATATCTTTATATATATCTATCTGATTATATGACTATCTTTTATTTAGTACTCTGTCAGTATAATAGTCTTTCTATCTATCTATTTGGTTATCTCTTTTTCTACCTATTTGTCTATCTATCTATTTATTTATCTATCTGTCTATGTATTTATCCATCTATCTATCTATTTATCTACCTATCTTTCAATCAGCCTATCATGTTATCTATTTATTTTTATATCTATCTATCTATCTAGTTCACTATCTATCTATCTATCTATTAATCAATCAATCTATTTCTATATATGTGTATCTGTCTATATATATATTGATTTGTATTTCTCTCTTCTCCTAATCTACCAATCTTTTTATCTATCTATCAGTCTATATTTTTATCTATCAATCTATCAATCTCTTATTATATATATTTATCTATTTGTCTGTGTCTTTCTCTCTTTTTGTGTATCTATCTATCTATCTAGTTGTCTATCATTTTATTTGTGTATAAATTTATTTGTATATCTATATATCTATCAATCTATCTATCTATTTGGCTATCTACCTACTTATCTATATATCTATCTGCATATCTTTCTATATATCAATCTATATATTTACCTATCTATCTATCTTTCTATGGGTCTATATGTCAATCTATAAAATTGGCTATCTATCTATTGATCTATTTGTAATCTATCTATCTTTCTATCTGTCTATCTGCATATTCATAGATCTATTTATCTCTCTATTTTTCAATCAATATATTTATCAATATATAAATATCTATCTATATATTTATGTATATCTCTATATGTTTATCTATCTATTTATCAATCTGACTATTTCTCTATCAGTTTGTCTATCTTTTTATATCTCTATCAATCTATCTCACTATGTATCTCTCTATCTATCTATCTGTTTGTCTATTTGTCTATCTCTCTAATTATCTATCAGTCAATTTTTCTATATATCTATCTATCTATAAGTCTATTTTCTATCTATCTATCTTTTTATCTATTATTTGTCTATCAGTCTAACTTTTTATATCTCTATCTCTATATCTATGTATCTGACTATCTATTTATTAATGTAACTATTTAATTGTCTATCTTTCTATCTATTTAACTAACGAACTATCTGCCTATCTATCAATCTATCAGTAAATCTTTGTAAATATATATATATATAACTATGCATTTTTCTATCTATCCATTTGTCTATTTGACTATCTATTTATCTGTCTTTATTTCTATGTTTTTATATGTCTATCTATATTACTCTCTAACTATCTATCATTCTATTTATCTATTTATATATATCTGTCTGTCTATCTATATGTCTATCTGACTTTTATTTATCTATCTATCTGTCTATCTATCTATTTGTTCTCAATTTATCTATCTATCTATATATCTTTCTATCTATATATGTTTATCTGTTTATCTATCTAATTGTCTAATTATCTAAATTTCGATTTATCTGTCTGTCTATATGTCTATTTATCAAACTATCAAACTATCTAATAGTCTATTAGTCTATTTGAATATCTATGATCTAATTATGTGTTTTTGTCTGTTGCTATATCTATCTATCTATATGTCTATATATCTTTCTATCTATCTATCTAACTATCTATCTATCGATGTGTCTATTAGTCTATCAATATATTTGTCTACCAGTATAGGTGTGTATCTGTATATTAGTTTAATTATCGATCTTTTTATGTGCCTATGTGTATATGTGTTTATGTGTCTATATAATTATATGTCTACATGTCTATCAAGTATATCTAATGATCTGTGTATCTATAAATTTATCAATCTATATGTCTATCTATCTATATTTCTCTCTCTATATATCTATCTATCTATCTATCTGTATATATGATTATGTACCTATATGTATATATGTCAATATGTCTATATATCTATCTATCCATCTACCTGTCTATCTTTTTATCTATCTATCAGTCTATTTAGTCTATTTGTCTATTTTTCTATCTGTCTATCTTTCTCTATATAAGTATATCTATATATCTGTCTATTTTAATATATGTCTATCTTTCTATCTGTTTATTTAAATCCTATCTATTTGTCTATCTCATTATTTGTCAATCTACATATCTAATTATCTGTTTATTTGTCTGTCTATTTGTTTATCTATTTATCTACCTTTTGTCTATATATTTATGTATCTATCTATTTCTCTATCTATCTATTTTTCAATATGTATATCAATATATTTGTCTATCTATCTCTATGTCAATGTGTATATCTATCTATTTATCTATCATTCTATCTATATATCTATCTATCTGTTATTCTGTCTATCTATCTATAATTATATATATCTATTTGTCTATCTGTCTATCAGTCTATATGTCTATCTATCAATTTGTCAGTCTGTCTATTTGTCAATCTACTTATCTATCTACTTATCTTTCTATCTCTCTATATATTTATCTATCTATCTATCTTTATATCTATATATCTGTCAATGTGTCTATCTATCTATCTGCCTATCTTTTTAACTAACTAACTATCTGTCTATTTATCTATATATTTATCTATTTATCTATTTATCTATTTATCTATCTATATGGCTATCTATTTATCTATATATATGTATATCTATCTATCTATTTATGTGCAAATCTACTTATCTTTCTATCTATCGACAATTAATTTGTCTATATATATATATATATCTATCTATCTAACTATATATCTATTTGTTTATATTTCAATTTATATATCTATCTTTTAGTCTATTAGTCCATCTTTCTATATCTTAATATGTCAATCTTTCTATCTCTCTATGAATACATTTGTTAATCTATCAATTTGTCTATCAGTCAATCAATCAATCAATCAATCTGTCCATCATTATATATATTTATCTATCTATCTATCTATTTATCTATTTTTGTATCTAACTATATGTCTATCTGTCTATCTATCTATTTGTCTTTTTTTTATCTATGTATCTTTCTATTTATCTATCTATATATCTATATATCTGACTATTTATCTATTTATCTATCTATCTATCTATGTGTATATTTATTTATCCATCTTTCCCTCTAGCACTCTATATCTCTATATGTATAGTTGTATATCTATCTATCTATTTGTCCATCCATCTAACTGTCTATCTAAGTTTCTATCTATCTATATAATTGTCAACCTATCTATGTGTTTATCTAAATATCTAAATATTTATCTATCTGTATATCTAACTATATGTATGTCATGCTATCCAGCTATCAATCTAATTATCTTTCTAAATATTTATCTGTCTATCTATTTATAATTCTATCTCTATTTGTATCTACATATTCAATGTATCTATAGGTTTATTTGTATACTTTATATTTTTCTATTTGTCTAACTTTCTATAAGTCTTTCTATCTATTCTCTATTTATCTATCACTATATCTTTCTATCTCTCCATCCATCTATATTCTTATCTGACTATCTATCTATCTATCTATTTATATATCTATCTATTTATTTCTCTATCTCTTTATTTTCAATTAGTTAATCTTTCTAATTGTCTCTCTCTTTCTGTCTATCTGTCTGTCTATCTAACTTTCTATCTAACTATCTATCTATTTATTTATTTGTCTAATTATTTATTTGTCCATTTGTCTAAATGTTTATATATCTAAATGTCAATCTCTCTAAATGATTATCTGACTATCTACCTATCTATCTATTTATGTTTCTATCTATCTATTTGTAAATCTATTAATCTTTCTGTCAATCTTTGAACCATGTAATTTTTGGTTAAGTTTTAAATGTTGAATAAACTATGTTATATCTTTGTTTTAACCATGTAATTTTTGTATCAAAATTATTTTTGAACTATTTTTGGTTTTTGTTAATTATTTCTTAACTTTTTGATTTATGGCTTCCTGTTCATCTTTCAGACGCTCTCATAAAATTTAGTGGCATAGGTGAAGATACATTATCTGGTTATGATGTTGTAAAGAAGATGTGAGACTATATAAAAGAAAATAATCTACAGTTATGACAACATTCACCATCTTCACCTCTCCCCAATAAGAATCTGTGGTTCTATTCTTCAATTTCAATTATTCATTAAAGCATCCATCAGATAGGTGGAGAATAATATGTGATGATAAGTTGAAAGAGCTACTCCAACACAAGTCTTTCCCTAGATTTGTAGTCTCAATGCTTTTATCTTCTCACTTCTTGAAGAATGAATAGTGAGTAACTTGTGGGCACATGATTTTTGCTTATGTGTAGCTAACAGGAGGAAATTTTTTTGGTGGCATCATTATTCTTAATTCTAGTTTTGTTCTTTGTTTGGTTGACTTACCTAACCATGATTCTTTGTAGGATATCTGATGTGCAAACATGACATCAATTTTCGAAGATGACAACTTCAAGTGTCACATGTTCATATAGGTTTTGGCTTTTGATTTTGATTTTATTTTTAATTTTGATTTTGATTTTGATTTTGATTTTTGAAATGTTCCTGGTGCGAAATGAGAGATTTTGTATTTGTGTTGATATTGTTTGAGCATTAAAATTGATGTAGTTTGAGCCTGCACTAAGAAGAGGAGAGCCAGATGTGACTAGAAGAAAGCTAGATTACTTCCTTTAGTGCGAGCCAACACAAATTGATGCAGCCAAAAAATCTATCAATCAAAATATAACCCACACACAACCTCATTTTGTATTATTTTTTTTAATTTTTTAGCACTATATTTATTTTGCACACTACCATAACACACTACATGCATTCACTACCCACACTACTTCACAAAGCATGCCACACAACATTCATATAACTACCCACTGCCTTTCCACACAGGCATCCATTATGCACATTATCACATGGCACATGCCACACTACCACCTTATTTGTGTCACACTACAAACACATTGATACTACTGCACACACGCACGTGGTGCATTCCAGACTACCATAAGCGCATAGTAGACTTCCACGTAGTGCATGCCATACTGCTACATGATGTGTCACCCTATTATTGCCTGCTAGACTACCATATGATGTGTTACTCTATTATTGCATGCCAGACTACCACATGATGTGTCACCCTATTATTTCATGCTAGACTGCCACTTGATGTGTCACCCTATTATTGCATGCCATATGGGTTGTGTTGTGATGCAATTATTAGTGTATAGTTTTCTTGATTATTAGTTCCTAGTTTTCTTACATATGGATATCATTGGGTTGTGTTGTGATGCAATATGAATTACACTTTCAGGGGCGAAAAAAAATTTCAAATATTTAGCAAGCTAGATGTTTGTACATTTTCTCTTAATATTTATGATGAGAGAATTACTCTAAGCATTGTAACTTACTCCTCTGCTCATTGTACACATGTTGCTGCTATTGCTGCTACTTTCCATCCATAGGTATCACACTTGTCTGCTGCTACTGGTTTATTCCTTAATGATTGTTTTATATTTTCATCTCTCTCTTCAAAGCTATTACTCAATTGAGTTATACCTGGGGCACAGATAGTATCATGCAAGATTGGAGACTCATGCTTGGGGTCAATGGAAACAAGGATAAGCTTGAAATAGGTCTTAATAGCTATAATGGAGTTCGAGTAAATTTTATTAGTCATTCATATTTACACTAGAAAATGACATTCACATGGTGAAAACACTTACTTTTATGTAGCGTAAATGTGATCTCATTAATATGAGCTTTGGAGAGCCCACTTTACATCTAGATTAATTTTGTTTTATTGATCTTGTTAATGAAGTATGAGCTATAGCTATTAATAATTGATTCACATGTTGTTATATACATTCTGTGTATCTAAACCTATTTTAGTTTGCCCTGAATTATGCGTATATGGTGAGCAAGCGCCATGTATCCCCTGCCATGGATGCTGGTGGACATTGTGTTGTTGAGCCACATTTCGATGGATTGGAATATACTTGCTAGATTAATTTTCATTGATATTGAACCTTGATGAAAGTTCCACTTTTTTCTTGTGTGAATTTTCTTGCTTTTAAAAAATTACAATGATTAATTGAAGAACTTTGTTATGGGTGTGTAAAGTTATGGCCCATCATCCCTTGTTTTCTTTTGGAGCATTCTTGTTCTATCTCTTCATCATCTAGTTTGTCCTAGGGCACATGAATACTTGCAAGTTTCACTGAGCTAACCATCAGTTTTGTATGAAATAAAGATAAACCAATGTGGGAAATCAGGTTAGTGCAATCATTTACTTGTTAATTACTATGTGAAAGTGATTTGTTTATGTGAAAAAGGAGATTGAAAACAACTTTTAATCTACATAAACCAATTCCTTCTTATTTGCAATATACTCTCCATTCTCATATACCATGGAACAAGGAAATTGGTGATGATTTGTGATCAAGTAAATATGATTAAGGTAAGTATGGCCAAATTTAATAATGGAAATGGTTAAATATTTTGTACTACTATCTTTGGGTTTGTTTTTGGTCAAATGGGCTAGGCAAACTATAATGGAATTTTTAGCCACTAGGTCACCATCAACTGCAATAGTCTAGGTAGCTGTCTTATGTTTCGCATGGATTGGGTCAGAACCAGTTGAACCAAGCAAATCAACTGAATCATCATCTCGCCCAAGGGCTGCCGCATAACTAGATTGTAAAATCTTGTAAAATTGCACTGGTTTTTAGTAGCTATCAAATTTACTTGTAATGAATGTTGTGTAAATTGTAATGTAGTCCCTAATAACCAGTAGAAATATCCAGAGGACTCTTAATAGATATTTAGATTGATAGGTAGATAGATATAAAGACATACAAACAAACAGACAAAAAGATATATAGATAGATAGACAGATAAATACATAGATTGATTGATTGATTGATTGATGGTTAGATAGATAGATAGATAGAAAGATAGATATATAGATAGATATACAGATAGACAGATTGATAGACATATATATAAATAGATAGATAGACAAATAGATAGATATATAGACAGAAAGATAGAGAAAGAGATAAACATATAGATAAACAGACAGACAAATAGATAGATATATATATAAATATATAGACAAATAGATATATAGATAGATAAATAGACAGATACATAAATAGTAAGACAGATAGATATATAGATAGATAAATAAAGATATAGAAAGATAAATAGATAGATAAATATATAAATAAATAGATAGGCATACAAATAGATGACTAAATAGATAGATAGATAGACAGACATATAAACAGACAGATAGATAGATTGCCAGACAAAAAGATAAACTGATAAATAGATAGATATATAGAAAGATTATTAAATAGATTGAAAGATAGATAGACATAAATTTAAATAGATAAAATAATTGAATGATAGATTGATTGATAGACAAATTGATAGAAAGATTGATAGAAAGATTAATAGACAGATTGATAGATAGATTGATAGATAGATATATATAAAGATAGATAGACAAATAGAAATACATGTAGAAAGAAAGAAAGATAGATAGATAGATAAACAAATAAATAGAAAGATAGATAGACATAAATAAATACAGATAGATACACAGATTGATTGACAAATATATAGATAGATAGATAGATAGAAAAATAGAAAGATAGATGGATAGATAGATAAACATTTAGATAAATAGATAAATAGACACATAGATAGATTGATGGACAAATATACAGACAAACAAATAGATAGATAGTATATAAGCAAATATATAGATAGTTTGATAGATAGATTTTAATATAGATTCATATATTGATTTATTGATATATTGATAAAAAGATTTATAGATAAACTGACAGAGACAACAAATGAATAGACAGACACACACATAGATAAATATATATAGAGATAGATAGATAGATTGATTGATTGATTGATATAGTTATATATACACCGAATGATAGACACATAAATAGAGAGATAGAATGGCAAATTGATAGACAAATTGATAGATAGAATGTTAAACATATAGACTAATAGATAGATAGATAATTAAATAGTTAGACATATAAATATATAGATAGATAGATAGATAAACAGATAGATCAATAGATTATTAGACAGATAGACATATAGATAGATAGATAAATAAATAAATAGAAAGATACACAAATAAATTAACAGATAGATTGATTGATAGAAATCTAGATTGACATATTAATACACAAATAGATAGTTAGATAGATAGACAGATAGATAGACAGACATACAGATAGATAGATAGATAGATAAATAAATATATAGAAAAATATACAGATAGTTAGACAGATAGATAGACAATTAGATAGTCATATTGATAGATAAATCAATAGGCAAATAGTTCGACAAATAGATAGATAGATAAATAGATATGTTGATAGACAGGTAGATAAATAGATAGATAGACAAATGGATAAACAGGGAGACAAATAGATACATAGATAGAAAGATAGATAGATAGACATATAGATAGAAAAATAGAAAGATAGAAAGTTAGATAGAAAGTTAGATATATAGGTAGTTAGATAGATAGATAGACAGATAGGTAGACATATACATAGATAGATAAACATATATGTAGACATTGATTGACCGATTAATTGATAGATTGATAGACAGATACTTATATAGAAGGATAAATAGAATGATATACAAATAAATCGACTAATAGATAGCTAAATAGATAGGTAGATAGTTATAAAGATAGACAAATAGATACCTAGATAGCTAGATAGATTTATAACTAGATAGTTAGACATATTTATATATAGATAATAGATAGATAGTCATATAGATAGGTAGATAGATAGTAGATAGATAGATAGGTAGATAGATAGACAGATAGATAGATAGATTGTTAGAGTGATTGATAGATAGATTTATAGACAGAATGATAGGTAGATTGATAGATAGTTTGATAGACATATTAATAGAAAGATAATAGACAAATTGATAGACATTTAGATAGATAAATTGTTAGAAAGATAGATTTAAAGATAGACACATGGATATATAAATAAATAAATAGATAGATATATAGATAGATAGACAGGTAGACAGATAGATAGATACATAGATAGACAAATAGATATATAGATAGATAGATTGATTGATTCATTGATAGATAGATAGATAAATAGATATATTGATAGGCAGATAGATAGGAAAACAAATAGATATAAAGATAGATAGATATTTAAATAGATAGATGGATATATAAATCGATAGATATATAGATAAATATATAGGTAGACAAGAAGATTTGTAGGTATATAGATATGAAGATAGATAGAAAAAAAGATAGAGAGATAGATAAATAGAGAGATAGATAGATAGACAGATAGATAGACAGATAGACAGACAGATAGATAGATAAATGATAGATAGACTAATAGATAAAATATAGATAGATAGATAGATCGGTCGATAGATAGATATATAGAAAGAAAGATAGATAGATAGATAGATAAATAGATTAATAGATAGATAGATAAAGATATAGATAGATATACAGATAAATAGATAGATTGATAGATAGGTAGATAGATAGATAGATTGTTAGATTGATTGATAGATATATTGATACAAAGATTGATAGATAGATTGATAGATAGATAGATCGACAGATCGATAGACAAATAGGTAGATAGATTTAAAGATTATTAGACAGATAAATATACAGATAGATAGATAGATAAATATATAGATAGAAAAATAGATAGACAAATAGATAGCCAAAAAGATATACATATAGATAAATAGACAGATGGATTGATAGATAGACATATAGATAGACACATAGAAAGATAAATATATAGATTGATGGATAGATACATAGAAAGATATATTGATAGATATATAGATGGATAGGCAGATATACAGATAGATAGACAAACAGATAGATATATAGATAGTTATATAGATAGATATATAGTAAAATTGATAGAAAGATAGATAGATAGATAGATAGATAGATAGACAGATATATATATAATACTACATATTTACTATAGTATATACATACATATATACTGAGTATATACATACTTATATACTAAAGTATATACATACATATATGCTATAGTATATACGTACTTATATACTAAAGTATATACATACATATATACTATAGTATATACATATGTATATACTCGATATATACGTACTAATATACTATAGTATATACGTACGTATATACCAAGTATACACATGTATATATTACTACTGTAGCTACTATAGTTGCTGATAATAAAAGTTGGGCAGGTGATGATGCTCAACTGATGAACTTCCCTGCCAACCACTCCTTTGGAGATTGAGCTAGTTTTTGATGAGACGGTTAGCTACTTCTCCCAAAATAGCACCTGATATTCCTCTTGGCACTCTCTGCCTATAAAAATAAGGTAATGTTGCATTTTTCATTGTGATTGAATATAGTTTTGTGTAATCTAATAAAATTACATGACACTACACGAGCATCATCATCATCATCCTTCTAAGACTTTGTAAAATTAGAACCAATGACTACAAAACCTACAACAAGAAAACTTATTTCCTCATATATACGCATTGTACCATGTTAAAATTACATATCTACACAATTACTAAGAGATTTAAGACCAACCTCTATCTGCCTGGCTAGCCTGGACCAGAAATATCTTCTTGCCACAAATTTGGGGTGGATCTAATACCCATGACTTTTATTACCTACATTAGTAAGCAATGTACAATGATGACCAGACCATCCCAAGTAATTATATATATCAAACGTGTGTCTGTGTGTGTGTTTGTGAGTAAATGGATGTGTATGTATGACAATACATACATGTCTACAAAAATATTAGCACCCACTTATGTATATACTTGAAATATACGTACATATATACTTGGTAAATATGTACGAATATACTGCAATATATAAGTATGTATATACTCAATATATACATACATATATTTTGTAGTATATATGTACGTATATACCGTAGCATTATATGAAGGTATATATAATCACATAGCCTTAGATGACGCATACACATGTACTTTCATGCAAATACACATACCATGAAAGACAATAGAAGAAAATAATCTAAGGCTTAAAAAACATACATATAGGTCTCTCAGGCATGGTCAGCATCTTTTAGTTCTTTTTCCTCGGAGCATAACATAGTAAATTTACAAACCAATAAAGATCACAACACTATGCCAATGATAAATAGATAGACTAGAGCATGCAACACCAATTGCCATTTGGTAGAAATTTCACACAACGAGATAATCATGAGCTTATTTTAAAATTACTGAATCATGAATACTCCAAGATTTCCAGTGAACTACCCATCAAAATATTCTTCTGTGTTTCCCAGCTTCATGCATCAGTCCATGGTTAATTATAAAAAAGTTAGAAAGTGCTAATAAAAGGGAACTGTAAGTTTAAATGGAAACATGTTGCATGGTATTGAATTTTTCCAAATCTATAGGTTCATTTAGGAATTGTAATGGCTATTAACACTTCAATAGTTTAAATCCACCGATGATCAATAAAAAGTAGTCGTAGATTCGAATTGAGACAACATAGATCTGCACAAAATAAGAGTGTCAAGAACAAACTTGCATTTGCATGGGACTAGAATTTTTTCGTTCATCTCATAGTAGTCAGATATACAAATAGATAGATAGAGATAAACAAAGATAGATAGATAGAAAAATAGGAAGGTAATAAGATATATAAATAGACAGATAGGTAAGTAAGAAGATAGATAGATAGATAGACAGAAAGCTAGATAAATAAACAGACAAATAGCTAGACATATAGATAAATAGATAGATAGACAGATAAACAAATAGAAAGAAAGATAAATAAAAAGAAATATAGATAGATAAATAGACAGACAAAAAAATAGACAGATAGACTAACATATAGATAGATGGATTGAAAGATATATAGACAACATATAGATAGACAACATATAGATAGATTAATAAACATATACTTAGATAAATAGATAAATAGATAGACAAAAAGATAGACAAACAGATTAAAAGACATATATATATAGAGATAGATAGATAGACAAATAAATAGATAGACTCATAGACAAACAGAAAGATGGTCATATATACATATAGATAGACATAGATAGATAGATAAATAGATAGATATAGACACGAATAGATATACAGAAAGATAGATAGATAGATAGATAAACACATCATCAGATAGATATAAAGATTAATATACAAACAAATAGAAAGACATATAGAAAGATTGTGAGAAAGACAGATAAAAAAATAGATAGATATATATATATATATATATATATATATGGATAGAGAAATTGATAGATAGATGGATAGATATATGGATAAAAGGTTGGATAAATCAGTGGAAAAATAGAAGGGAAAATAGATGGATAGATAGATGAATTTAGATAGATAGATATATAGATAGATAGATAGATAGATAGATAAGTTGGTAGATAGATAGATAGATATATTGAAAATTAAATAGACAAATAGATAGATAGATAGATAAATTGGTATACACATAGATAAACATATAGATTGATAGATAGTTATATATACAAATAGAAAGAGAGATAATTAGAGAGATTGAAAGATAGATAGATAGATAGATAGACATATATACAAATAGATAGACAGATAGATAGATAGTTACTTAGATAGATATATAGAAAGATAGATATAAAGTTAGAGAAATAGATAAATAGATATATAGATATATAAATAAATAGAAAGATAGAATGATATATAGATTGAAAGATAGATAGATAGATATATAGTTAGATAGAAAGATTTTAATTTAAAGAGGCACATAGATAGACATATAGTTAGACAAATAGATGGACAGATATATAGAAAGTTAGATCGATCGATAGACAAATTGATAAATAGATGCATAGATAGATAAATAGATAGATAGACACATAGACACACACATATACAGACACATAGACAAACAAATAGACCAAAAGATAGGCAGACAGCTCAATTGTAAGATTCATAGATTGACATATAAATATATAGCTAGATAGGTAGATTGAAAAACATATACACAGACAGACAAACAGATAAATAGATGGATAGACACATAGATAGATAGATAGATAGACAAAAATAGATAGACAGATAGATAGAGATATAGATATATAGGCAGATAGATAAATTGGTAGACTGACAAATAAATAGAGATGCACAAATAGATAGGCAGACATACATACAGATAGATAAATAGCCAGATAGACATAATGATATATAGATAGATAGATATATAGACAAATAAACAGACATACATATTGATCGATAGAATGATATATAGATAGATAGACCAATAGTTAGACAAATAGACAGATAGATAGACAAACAAATAGATTGATAGACAAACCAATAGATGGATCGATAGATACATCGATAGATGGATATATAGATAGATTAATAGATAGGTATACCAATAGATAGATAGATGCACAAAGTAATAGATAGACAGATAGAAAGTTATATAGACAGATATATATATATATATATATAGACAAATAGATCGATAGAATGATTAATATATAAATAGATATACACACTGATAGATAGTTAGATAGGCGGACAGATAGATAGCCAAATAGATAGAAAGATAGAGAGATAGACTAATAGATAGACATATATAGATAGTCATATAGATAGACTGATAGAGAGATAGATAGAAAGACATATAGAATGATAGGTAAATAAATAGATAGACATACAAATATATAGATAGATAGAAACACAGTTAGAAAGACATAAAGATAGATAGATAGATAGATGGAAAAATAAATGAATATATAGAAAGATAAAAGGATGGATAGAAAGACCAATAGAAATATGGAAAGATATATGAAAAGATAGTTCGATAGATAGATGAACAGATAGAAAGAAAGATCGATGGATAAATTGTTGGATAGATAGACTAATAGATAGATGGATAGATAGATAGAAGGATATATAGACTAATAGATAGATGGATAGATAGATAGAAGGATAGATGGATGGTTATATAAATGTATAGAAAAATGGATAGAGAGAAGGTTATATTGACAGATAGATAGACATATTAATAAATAGATAGAATGATAGATAGATGGATAGATATAAAAATCGATAGAAATATAAATGGATATAAATACAAAAAGATTTGTGAATAGTTAAATGGATAAATAAATGGATAGAAAGTCTTATAGATAGATGGATAGATAAATAAAAATATAGATGGATAGAAAGATGGAGAGTTAGAAAGAAAGATAGATAGATAGATAGAAATATAGATATATAGATAGAAAGAAAGATAGATAGATAAATAGATAGATAAATAGACAGAAAGATAAACTGATAGACAGAAAGATAGATATATAGATAGATAGATAGATATATAGACAAATAGATAGATAGATAGAAATATTGATAGATAGATAGATTGAGAAATTGATAGATAGATAGATAGATAGATAGAAAGATTGACAGATAGATTGAATGATGGATAGATAGATAGATATATATATATATATATACAAATAATTAGATTGATAATTTAATAGATAGATACATAGATATATATATATATATATATATATATATATATATTAGCAAATAGATAGATAGATAAATAGATAGATAAGTAGATAGAAAGATAGACAAACAAATAAATAGATAGATAAACAAATAGATAGATATATAGACAAATAGATAGAGAGATAAATAGACACATAGTTAGAAAAATAGTTAGAAAGATAGATAGATAGATAGATACACAAATAGAGAGACAGATAGATAGACGGACAGAAAGATAGATAGATAGATATATAGATAGTTACTAAAAAGATAGATAGACATATAGATAGATGAATAGATAGACATATTGATATATTGATAGATAGATCGATATATAGATAGTTAGATAGTTATATAAACAAATATATAACAGATAGATAGACAGAAAGATAGATTGATAGATAAATAAATAGTTATATAGATAGATATATAGACAGATAGATAGATGGATAGTTAAATGAATAGATAGAAGTATAGAAAGATGGATAAATAGATAGATTGATAGATGGATAAAATGATGGATAAATAGATATATAGATAGATAGATAGATGGAAAGATAAATGGATAGATAGATGGATAAATTGATGGATAGATACATAGTAGATAAATTAATAGATAGATAGATGGATATATAATTAGAAAAATTGATGAATAGATAGTCAAATATTTTAGATATATAGACAAATATAAAAATAGATAGATAGATAAATAGATAGAGTAATAAACAAATAGATAGATAAATAGTTATACAGATATATGGATTTTTTTATTTGTCAAGCCTAGAAAAAGAAATGATAGACAGAATGATAAACAAATAGAAATGATAAACAAATAGATAGATAGTGATAAACAAAAAGTGACATAGATAGATAGAATGATAGACATATAGATAGACTGATAGATAGAGAGATAGATAGATTCACAGATATGTAGATACTTTTATTGATAGATAGATAAAAGATAGTGTTTTCTTAATTTTTGTCACTTTTTAAATTGCTCATCAATCATTCTTAGATTGATAGATAGATAAAATGTACTTAGATTGATAGTGTTATATTTTTCACTTTTTAAAATTAAAAAAGTGAAAAAAGTAACAAAAATGATAAAAATGTAAAATTGCTCATCTATAGACCATTAACATACATTTAATAAACAAAATTAAATAAAATATTAAAACTAATAATAAATTAAAAAAAATAAATAACTAAAAATTGGCTATAAAATTCTGTTGCTAAATCCGTAGCTAAAATACGGATTTTATTAGCTAGAGAAAATATGTCGCTATTTTACAGATTTTATAAGCTAGAGAACGTCCATCACTAAATCCATCGCTAAATTATAAATTTTATTAGCTAGGGAAATTCTGTCGCTATATCCATCACTAAATTAAGGATTTGATTAGCTAGGAAAATTCCGTCGCTAAATCCATCACTAATTTACGAATTTTATTAGCTAAGGAAATTGATAAACAAGTATATAGGTAAGTCTACCAATCTGTCTATAAATTGATAAACATGTAGACAAGTAGATATATAGATTGAAATATTGATAGATAGAGATATTTATTTAGATAGATAGATATATAAATAGATAGAAAAATAGATAGTCAAATAGATAGACAAATATATACTTATATTTATTTAATATATTTTTAATATACTTATATATATATATATATATATATATATATATAACTATATATAAATGTATTTAACAATATGTATATCAATATTTTACAATATATATATGTATTTATCTACATTACTATCTATATATAGCCATATGTCTATATATATATAATTGCATGAAAAACTATATATAACTATATCTACAACATGTATAACTACATGCTTCTGAAACTTAATATCCATTCATATCATTCATCTCATTCATACATGTTTTATTTGGATATTGTATAAATCATTATCATTTTTTCCTATATATTTTAGGAACTTAAAATTAAGTTTTTCAACCTTAAATGTAATTTTATTGTATTTTTATATGTTTGTATAAATCATTATGATTTAATATGTTTAGGGTTTGTATTTTTGTTTCACTTAATATCATTTAACTAAAATTGATTTCTAATAAAATGTTCATTTGTTAAAATTCATGTTGTAAATTTCAAAAAAAAATAACAATATCTTTGTGTAATAAATATTATAAAAAATTTCTAAAATCTATATGTGAAGTAGTTTCAATTTACAAAGATAAAACATTAAAAATAAAATTTATTTACAAAATAAAATTTGCACCTCTTAATATGCAATATGTTATATTTATTATAAATAAACAATTTTTGAAATGTATGTATTAATTACAAAAAAAACATTGAATTGTATTAAATTTGAAAAAAAAAATTAAAAATAATTATTTAAAAAAACAAATTCATATATTAATATGGTTATTTATATATTTTGAATATAATTAAAAAAATAATTACTTGTAGAAAAATTTACTCATGTATTTATATGGTAATCTGTTTTGTTTGAACATAATTAAAAAAATAATTGATTTTTTACCAAACATTAAAGGCATGCATTTATATGCACTACATTATATTTGTTTGAATTTTAAAGTTTTTAAAAGATTTTTAATAACAATAAATAATACGTAGAAATTTATCATAGACATTAATATTTTAATAAAAAAAATTATATAGAAAAATAAAAACAATATTATCTATTTATGAACTATATTTTCTTTTTTAACATAATTATAAAAACAAAATAATTTACAAATATGCCAACTTCATTTATTTATATGAGTATACTGATAGTTATTTTTAATATAAATATTAAAAAAACAACTATTTGAATAAAATAGAAGCTCATATATTTAATTCATAATTTCATTTTACGCATTAATATGCTTCACACACACACACAAACACATACACACACACATAAGCACACACACACACACATGCACACACACAGAAATATATTTTTTAATATAAAGAATTTACCATATTTTATAAATTGTGTAAAATATATAATATGTAATTTTAAATATATTTACCCACACACACACACAAACATATATATATATATATATAATAATTTCATGTGTAACTTTAAAAATACATTATGTATATAAGTATATATGTGTGTTTGTGTAGGTGTACAGTAGTATATGCTTGCATACAAGTGTATACACACTACTTTGAAAATGTAGATAGATGTGTGAATATATAAAAAAAGTACAAAAATGTGTATGCTAATATATAATGTATAGTAATGTATATGGATGTATAAATGTGTGTGTGCGTAGGTCAGTGTATATGAACATATATATTAATGCATATATATATATATATGTAAATATCAACATTAATTTTGAAAAAAAAATTAATTGAGCACATAAATATTAACATGTTCCAGAAATTCGTGAGAGCATGAGGAAAAAGTCACATTATTGCAAGATACTAGTAATCTCTCATCTAAAATACTTTGCCTCAAATTTTGATCAGAGAACTATATGCAATGATAAGGTTCATTCAATACTACACACCATAGAATTACATTTCCATTCAATGCTATAATTAGTTGAACAAAAAAAATCGATCTAATATCTTCTTCAAATACTCTGCTATCTTTTTTTCTAGTCATGATAAGGTATTTTCAATTTTGATTATATGTACATTTCTTATCTAATATCTCTAGTTAAACTATTGTAATAGTAAAATCTATCAAATCAATCTAAGCCTGACTTCTTACTTTTCTATGAGATATTTGATTATAGAATAATTAGTATATACTATGACTTTAGTTCCCAATAAATATGACATTAACTTACCAAAAGAAAGGATTGTTGATACAAGTTCTTTCTCTATAGTGGTGTAATTTAATTGGGCAATTGAGAGTGTGTTGTTATCATAATATATGATAACTATTTATAAATATTTGTATAACAATATAAAACTCTTCATAATTATATTTAACTATATTTGTCATATGTAAACTATTTTTATAACTATATTAATAACTATATATAACTATTTTTTTTACTATATAATATTTTATAACTATATGAGTAATTATATATAACTATATTTTTAACAAAATATATCATACGTATAATAATATATAACTATATATATTTGTATTTTACTATATGTATAAGTATATATAACTATATCTTTAACTACATGCAAATTTATAACTATATGTGTATAACTATATATAAATATTTGTATAACTATGTAATACTTTACATAATTAAATATAACTATATTTGTATCTATGTATACATAAATGTATTCATTTAATTAAATCTATATAATTATTTATAACTTTGTATATATTTATATATACCTACTTATAACTACTTGTATGAATATATCTATATATAATTATATGTTTAACTATATATAACTTTTTTTTAATTATATATACTATAGGTATAAGAACATATAGAGTTGACCTCTCTCTCTGGTGACTATCTCTTGAGGTCTATTGATTCTGTTTCTTTTTCTCATTAGATCTCTCTACTCTACTGCCATATGAAAAAGGGATTGAAATTTAGTGGAAGAAATGAGGTTTATGTTCACAAAGCTGTTCAGCAGTTTGTTTGCCAATAAGGAGATGAGGATTTTGATGCTAGGTCTTGATGCTGGTGGTAAGTAAACCATTCTATATAAGTTGAAACTTGGTGAAAATGTCACCACAATTCCTACTATTGTGGTGGACAGCAATGATAGAGATCGAGTTGTTGAAGCCAGAGATGAGTTGCATATGATGCTAAAGGAGGTAAAGCTTCGAGATGCAGTTTTGCTCGTGTTCACCATAAAGCAAGTTCGTCCAAATGCGATGAATGCAGCTAAAATTACTGACAAGCTAGGTATTCACTCTCTTTGCCAATGCCATTGGCACATTCAAAGCACCTGTGCTACATCTGGCAAGGGCTTCTACGAGGGTCTTGATTAGCTTTCCAATTATATTGCCAGCAAGTCATAAACAATTTTAGCATGATGAGACAAACTTTGTTGACATATCTAGATGTGGACTAAATCTTTACCTATTTTTCTTGAGTTTTGTTCTGTTATGTGGATGACGTAATCTGTTTCTAGGGGGATTCAAATTGTATTTATCTTTATATATTACACGCTTGAAATACAAGACCACATTTACTTTGTTCTGATATATTGTAAGTCAAACTTGTTTTTTTTCTTTTTTGCCATTGGATCCCAAATGTATAAAACATATAACTATAAATAATTGTATTTGAATATATGTATAACTATAAAATATTATACATAACTATATTTAAAAATATAATTAACAACATATATTTAATATACATTTTTATATAATAACATATATAATATGTATTTTACCATATATAAAATTATATAAAAATAGGTATTTTACCATATACAAGACCGCATTTACTATATTTAAAAATGTATTTTACCATATATATACCTATAGATAAATATATGTATACATATATTAGAGTATATAAAAATATATATATACCTACATGTATAAATATAAGTATAATTATATGTGTAACTATATGTACAACCATAATTAATTATATTTATAATTATATGTATAATAACATACAACATTATGTTTAACTACATGTGTATAACTATATATAAATATATGTATTACTTGTAACACTATATAATTAAATATAACTATATTTATAACTATATGTACAACCATAATTAATTATATTTATAATTATATGTATAATAACATACAACATTATGTTTAACTACATGTGTATAACTATATATAAATATATGTATTACTATGTAACACTATATAATTAAATATAACTATATTTGTAACTATGAATACATATATGTAAATCATATATTTATTTATAACTTTATATATTTATGTATAACTATTTGTATGATTATATCTATATATAACTATATGTTTAACTATATAAAAATATTTATAGCTATATATACTATATGTATAATAACATATACCTATAAATAATTATATCTTATTATATGTATAACTGTTAAACTTTATGCATAACTATATTTAAATATATAATTTGCAACTTTTATTTAAAATACATTTGTATGTATTATTATATAAAAATGTATTTTACTATATCTATACCTATACATAACTATATGTAAAAATATATAAAATTATATGAATAAATATATATACCAACATGTATAAATATAAGTATAACTATATGTGTAACTATATGTATAACCACATGTAACTATATTTATAATTACATGTATAAAAACATACAACATAATGTTTAATTTTATGTGTATAACTCTATATAAATATTTTTAAAACTAAATAAAATTTTATATAATTAAATATTACTATAATTTTAACTATTTATACATATATGTATACATATATCTAAATCTATATATTTGTTTATAATTTAGTATATATTTATGTATAACAAAATATAACTACTCGTATGAATATATATATATATATATATATATAACTAAATGTTTAATGATATATAATTTTTTACAACTATAAATATTATATTTATAATAAAATATAACTATAAATATTTCTATCTTACTATATGTATAACTATAAAAACTTTATACATAACTATATTTAAATATATAATTAAAAACACATATTTAATATACATGTTTATATATTAGTATAAAGAATGCATTTTAGTATATCCATACCTATACAAAACTATATGTATAAATATATGAAATTATATGAAAAAATATATATACATACATCTATAAATATAAATTTAACTATACTTGTAACTAAATGTATAACCACTTGTAATTATATTTATAATTATATGTATACAAACATACAACATAATGTTTAACTATATGTGTATAACTATATATAAATATTTGTATAACTATAAAAAACTCTTTATATGAAAATATAACTTTATTTTTAATTATGTATAAATATATGTATACATATATGTAAATCTATATAATTTTTTATTACTACTTTGTATACATTATTTGTAATTATGTATACATATATGTATACATAATGTTTGTAACATTGTATATATTTATGTATATATATACTTATAACTACTTGTATGCATATAATTATATATAACTATATGTTTAACTATATGTAACTATTTATAACTACATTTACTATATGTATACTACATATAATTATATATGGGATAATACTAATTTGTTGCATTAACTTGAAATTAAATGGCAAAAGATATAATATCAACAATTTGTAAGCACATAGCATGAGAGTGTCCGTTGGTCAACCTCATATATGGTATAATACAAATAAGGGTCGTACTCTTACATAATCTCATCCCTTGGGCCTCAGGCTCTTATATTAACTTGTGCATGACAAAAATGTAATATTTGATAGGGTTGTACAGAAAATTTTTTTCTTTATGTAATTTCTCATTCTAACACTGCATTTTCTATGTCTCTCTCTCCCTCACTAATTCTTTCTGTGTCATTCTCTTCCTCCTTTTCTTTGTGTCACACACTCTCTCTTGTTATTTTTTTTCTCGCTCTCCTTTCTTGCTTGTTCTCTCTCTCTCTCTCTCTCTCTCTCTCTCCCTCTCTCTCCCTCTCTCTCTCTCTCCCTCTATCTCCCTCTCTCTCCCTCTCTCTCCCTCTCTAGCTCTCCCTCTCTCCCTCTATCTCCCTCTCTCTCCCTCTCTCTCTCTCTCTCTCTCTCTATCTCTCCCTCTCTCCCTCTCCCTCTCTCCCTTTCTCCATTTCGCACTCCCTCTTTCTCCCCCTTTCTCTCTCTTTCTCTCCCTCTCCCCTTTATCTCTCTCCCACCCCCATCTCTCCATTTCTCTGCCCCTCTCTCTCATTCCACCTTCTCTCTCTCTCTCTCCCCTTCTCCTCCTTCAAACTTTTAATGTATTTCTTTTTTTCTTTCCTTTCTTGTGCATTATCGTATTTTGCTCCCTTTATCTAGTATTACCATGATCTCTATTAACCTTTATTATGCTAAAAATTGTCTTATCTATTCATGTAGATTCTACAAACATATTGTCTTTATATTCACAATATTTAATTTTTAAATATTAATCTATAAGTAATTTTATTTAATTATTAGTATATTTTGAAGTAATAGAATGTTTAAATCAAAATAATGATTGAGCATTATTTTTTGTAACTAAAATGGGGAAAAATGAGTTTAGATCGTCAGTAGATGTAGAGTAGGTTTATGAATAGAATTTTGAATAAAGATTTTTTGAGTAGATAGAGAAAAAATTAAGTGTCCATGTAATCATCGCAAGTGTCAGAATATCCCTTTTAGTGATGCAAACACTTTAAGATACCATTTGGCTAAATATAGCTTTGTGCCAAATTATTTTGTTTGGATTTATCATGGAGAAAGTACAATGGCTCTGAACATTGACAAAAATGAGGTTACTGAATCATTTGCTTGTGGTGAACAATCATCAAACACATACCATAGAATTATCACAGAAGCTACCGATGCTGAATTCAATATGGATTACATGGATGAACCACCTAATCCTGAAGCTCGGAATTTTTATGAAATGCTTAATGTTGTAGATAAAAAGTTGTGGCCTAGTTGTAAAACACATTCGCAATTGTCACTTGTGGCTCGACTTATGAGCATTAAGTCAAAAAATCATATGTCTGAGAAATAATTTGATCACGTGACAAAATAGATGAAGAAGATTATTCTGGATATTAATTTGATAACTAACAACTTTTACAACACTAAGAAGTTAATACGAGGAATGGGTCTACCAGTGGAAAAAATTAATTGTTGTTTCAATGAATGTATGTTATATTGGGGTGGTGATAGTGATTTAATTAGCTGTAAGGTTTGTGATAATCTTCGATTTAAGAAGGTATCTTGTGTTGTACATACGTGACAAAAATTGAAAGTTGCATTTTAAATGTTTTATTTTTTATTAATTCCTCGATTACACAGATTATATGCATCAAATGCTACAGCAAATGATAAGAGGTGGCATTTTGAGCATGAGGTGGAAGAAGGGCTAATGCATCATCCATTAGATTCACTTTCTTGGAAGCATTTTAATCATATACATCAAGATTTTCCAGCTGAAAGTCAAAATATGAGATTGGATCTCTACACTGATGGATTTCAGCTATTTGGACAATCTGGATAATAGTATTCAACATGACCAGTGATCATGACACCTTATAACTTACCTCTATGGTTGTGTATGAAGGAGCAGTATATGTTTTTGTCAATCTTGGTTCCAGGGCCAAAAAATCTGAAAGACATGCTGGATGTTTTCTTACAATCTCTTATTGCAGGGTTAAATCATCTGTTGGATTTTGGTGTGAATACATATGATATCTCAAAGAAGAAAAATTTTATTATGCTGGCGGCCCTTATGTGGACAGTAAGTGACTTTCCTGCTTATTCAATATTATATGGCAGGGGTACTGTAGGACGATTCACATACCCATATTGCATGACAAATTTTGATGCATTTACCCTCAAATTTAGTAGTAAATAGTCATGGTTTGATAACCATCATAAGTTTCTACCTATGAATCATCCATTTCAAAGAAATAAAACTAAAATTTGAAAAAATAAAACTATGATGATAGTTACACGAGTAGTTCGTTACGGATGATATTATGATAGAGATTCAAAGTTTGGGTTTAAAGAAGGTAACTGAAATGGATGCTACTAGAAGTAATGGACCAATAGGAAAAATATTTGCCAGGAGGAAACGTAGTATATTTTGGGATTTGCCCTATTGAAATCCAATTTAATTCATCATAACTTCTATGTAATGTATATTGAAAAAAAAGTGTTTGTCAATGTTTTCAACACTATTTTTAATGTAGACGTAAAAACAAAAGATACTTTAAATTCAAGACATGAGCTAAATGATTAATATCGGTGTCCTGAATTGAAACTGAATGAGGCAACAAGAAAAGTTTCTAAAGCCTATTACACACTTGATAAGAATGCAATATAGATATTATGTGAATGGGTTAAAAATTAAAAATTCTCTGATGGATATGTGTCAAATATGGGTAGATGTGTGGATATGAAGAATCTTAAGTTATTTGAAAAGAAAAGTCATGACTGACATGTATTTATGCAGAGATTAATACCAATTGTATTCAATGAATTACTTTTCCTAAGTATTTGGAAGGTCTTTACAGAACATAGTTTGTTTTTCAAATAGCTATCTGCAAACACAATCAAAATAGATGACATAGTGAGACTGAAGAATGACATTCCACTTATTATTTGTAAGCTTGAATGGATATTCCCACTGGGTTTTTTTGACTCAATAGAGCATTTACCGATCCATTTGGCATATGAAACAAGAATACTATGAGCCAGTGTAATACAAGTGGATGTATCCTTTTGAGAGGTAAATACATATAATTTGATGTATTTTATTATTTCATACATAAAGTAATATTGTAATTTAATATAATTGAAACCTAATATTGTGGTTATAGGTTTCTTCGTTAGTTGAAATTGAATGTTAGAAACAAGGCAAAAGTTGAAGGTTCAATTTGCAAAGCATATTTAGTAGAAGAAACATCATCATTTTGTTCTTATTATTTTGAGGATCATGTCAATACAAGGAATAAAAATATAACTCGGAATGATGAAGGTCATGTGATGGTAAAAGATGATTTTGTGGACAAACTATATATCTTCAAGCACCCTAGAAGAGAATTTGGAAGAGTAATGAAAAAATGTATGACAGATGCAGAGTACAAAGTAACCCGGAGCTATGTTTTACTATATTGTGAAGAGATTGCACCATATATTGAGTATGTATACCCAAAATGGTTATAGATTTAATTATATTTTAATTTTATATTTTAAAGGAATTATTAAAATTTAATATACTCTTTTCTATCTTTTTATATTTGTGTAGTATTTATGTTGAGTAGTTAAAATATAGGTAACCAGCAATTTCTAGCAATGATGTCAATTATATGCCAGAAACTAAATTTACGAATTGGTTCAAAAATTATGTGAGAATTATTAAGTTTTAAATTTTTGAATTATTTAATTAATTAATAACTTTTATTTGTTAATATCATTTTTTTAATTTACGTCACAGGAATTGATCCTTCAAATGGGGATTCAAATATTTTCATTCGGAATCTATGTAATGGCCCGTTTAGATATGTGACAACCTATCCTGGGTATTTTGTCAATGGATATGAATTTCATAGAATCGGGAATGATTGTCCTAAAACAACATTGAATAGTGGTGTATGCATTAAAGGCTTAGGTTATAGTATAGATGAGATTGATTATTATGATCAACTCAAAGAAGTTATTGAGTTGGAGTATCCTTGACTCGACAATAATATGATTGTATTATTAAAGTGTGAGTGGTTTGATCCTACACGAAATGTGGGCACTAAGATTCATTCGGATTATAAGCTAGTTGATTTGAACCATAAATGTAGATATAATTGATATGAGCCATTTATTATGGCAGTTCAAGCCGCTCAAGTATTTTATTGTACATATCCAAGTTTATCTCGTGATAAGAGTAATTGGTGGGTGATTTGCAAAATCAAAGATCGATCAAATTTTGAAGAACCATCATCTCAACAAAGAAGTGCAGACTTACTTATTGCACCAACATTCAAGGAAGATGACATAAATAATATTGAGCCTGTGCATGTAGATGAAGAACCGACAAATTTATGTGACTCAAATGATGGCCTAATAAAAATTGAAGATGATCAATTTCTATCTGAAGATGAGTTTGAACTTCTACCAGAATCAGACAAAATATCAGAAGATCTATTTGAGGATGATAGTAAAGTCGATAATAAAACTATTATAATTTTATTATAATATTAAACTATCAAAGACTACTATATTTTGTTAAAATATATTGGTGTATTTTATTCTAAAATACATTCTTGTTCATCATATCTGTATTATTTGTTCTATGTCTTATTTTGTACTGTAGATGGTGCCTAAAGGACTCGGTCATGGTTGAGGTAGACGTGGACATAGAAATGAACCAAATTCATCTAGTATATTAGATCATGTTGCAAAATCAGTATCATCTCATACCCACCATATCCATACTTCAACATCATAATCAACATCTCTATTTATATCACCATCACCATCATTGAGACCTCTATTATCACCTTTATCAGATATAAGCCCACCACCCATTGTGCTTCCTGCACACACTTTTGATCCATCTTTATCTTCTACACCACATTTTACACCGATAGTTCTCCCATTTACAAAACCAACGACATCATCAAATATTGTGTCTTCCTCTGCTGTCAGTGTAAAGTTAGTAATTGAGATTGTGGATTGTTGATAAAAGAAATATGTAAATATAACTTGAAAAAAAGAATTTGATGTTACGGTTAGTGGTTTTTTTATATTGTTATAATTTGCTTATTTTCAATGTTATTTATTTGATTGTACAGTTTTATTCCATCTCACAAGCATTTAACTATAATTACAAAGTCTTTCAAGAAAATGGCCGATTTTAAAGCATTCTCTTGGAAGAAAGTTTCCGAATCAACAAAAGAATCTTATTTTAATGACTTTTAGGTAAAAATAACAAAACAAATGCATTGAAAATTAATTATCTAATTACTTAACTATTATGTTGGTTATTATTCAAGCAGTAAATAATTATGTTCTTGTTGTTAATATAAATTCTTTTGTGATGTTTCTATATATAGAATTAGTGCACATGGGCATTCAAATTTGATGGAAAGATAAAATTAATTATGGGAGAGCAAAGCTGCTCAATGTATTCTACTTTTGTCCATAAATTAAAGAATATAAAAAAAAGAAATGATTTTATATCCGAGGATGACTTGCCCGAGTGGCTTAAGTATTGAGAGGAGCCACATGTGAAGAAAAAATCAGATATTGCCAGCAAAAATTATCAAAGAGAGGTAGCTGGACTAGGTACAGGAATCTATCGACACATAGGAGGGTCAAATTCGAACATTGAGCACATTTGAGATTTGGTACAATTTTAAAATTTTATACATTTATATATTTAGTTGTTGTCCTAATTGTCCAATAAATTAAATCTCTGCATGGTTTTATTTATTTTGTTAAATTTTTTTATCATTTGTTTTTTTATGAATTAATAAAAATATATTCTAGGTTGGAGAATTGGGTGGAGATCCCAATTTTTATGAGATTTTTAGAAAGATGCATGTGAAGAAAGTAGATGATCTATTTGTTGACAATAAGTCTTAGATGATTAATATAAGAATTTGTTATATTAATAAATTTCATAATACTATAATACATTTTGAAAATTGTTTGGAATGCAAAATATTTATTTTATTTTATGTATATCTAGAATAGAATTTTTCTTTATTTTATCTCAGGAACTAATGGAGGAATGTGTGATAGATGCTCATCAACAAGTTGACGATTTAATGGATCTTCAACTAATTGACTATGATCCTATTTATTTGGAGATAATATTACGTCGTAAGAAGTAGTGAGTGTACGACATCAGCTCGAAGGGAGTCATATTTTGTTGTTGTAGTCGTGCTTCTAATTCATCTGTCTCAATAATGGTGGTTGAGGTAGTCGAACAATAAGCAATGGAAACAAGTGAACATATTGTAGTTTTGGAGACCAAAATGAAAAATAATGATGAATAGATATCTCATTTGAAGGAAGAAATATATGAAATTAAAGAACAGAAGGATGTGTAGTATACTTATTTGATGGAAGAAATGCAAGAAATTAAAGAAATGAATACTGAGATGAAAGAAATTAAGAATGTAATGCAACAGCAGATGTCCTATATGGAATCACAGTTAGTGGCATTGACGCAACAGATAGCATTCCGAGATCTAGCTGGGAAACCTCGTAAGAGAGGCTAGCATTCCCTACTAATTATGAGGATGATTTCATATGAGAATTATTTTTCAACTGTTATTGATTTTTGTCTATGTGCGGCAAATAATTATGACATTTTTTTCTAGGTTTCAATTTTTTTTATTCAGGTTTTGTTTGTTCCTTTGCCAAATAACCTAATAATAAATCTTTGTAGTACACATTATGTGAGACTCATGAAAAAATTCTGATTCAAAGCATTTAGACATTGCCACAAACCTTCCAATGCATGGGTCTCATATTTGATGATTTCAGCTTGATCAAAAGGAGGTTTAGCTTCTATTATCTTCATTATTCCTATAATATTTTATTTTTGCACTCTCTTTCTTTCTAAACATTATTGCTGGACATCTTTTAAATTTTTATTGAAGCTGTATTACTATGAAGTTTAATTTGTGTTTGTTCATGTCTATAATAACTATTTTTATATATCTATGAATATGTTTGTGGGTCCCCAAATTTTTTGGATAAATTTTTAGCCTATTATAGGTATGTAAAAGCCTTGGCTAATCCTCCATGGTGATGAGAACGACACCTTAGCTTCTAAAGCTGTGAACGAACCAAAAAATTAATTCCCCACAAGCGCAAGTTTTTCTTGACACTCTTATTTTGTGCAGATATGAGTCATCGCAGTTCAGATCTGAGACTACTTGTTATCAGTTATTGGTTTGTAAATATAATATGTTATGCTCCATGTGCAGGTGTAACAATGTTCTCTATCTACGTGGAGTACCTGAGAAAAAAGAACAAGAAATGCTGACCATGCCTGAGAGACCTATATGTGTGTTTTTTAAATCCTAGATTATTTTTTTCTGTTGTCTTTGATGGTATGTGTATTTGCATTAAAGTACAAGTGTGTGCGTCATCCAAGGCTATGTGAGTATATATACGCACGTATAATACTATAGTATATACGTACATATATACTTGGTAAAAATGTACATATATACCATGTATATATCTACATATATACTGAGTATATAAGTATATATATACCAAGTATATATGTTCATATATGCTGAATATATTTGTACGTATATACTTAGTAGATACGTACATATATACTCATTATATACGTACTTTTATACTATAGTATATATACGTATATATCGAGTATATTTGTACATATATACTGATTATATTTGTACTCAGTATATATCTACACATAATACTGTAGTTTTTATTTACAAATATTTCAATAATATATGTACGAGTAAAATGCTAGTATATATATACATATATACTACAGTATTATATATTTATCAAAACATAACTTTTTTTTATTTTGATTTGATTGAGTGGTTAAAATTTCTTACATGTATGGTACTGCATTGTTCCACATACAAATATTGTATAAGTGAAAGGATTTTTCACTAGACAAGACGTGTCGTGACTTGGACAACTTTTTTGTAGTAGAAAAATGATGATCGGAGGAGCAGAGGGACAGAAAGCAACATTAATGCATGAATATATTATACTTTATACACTGTCAGTAGATACATTGAAGAATAAGATGTAATACAATTTTTGTTATTTTTTTATTTTAAATATGTATAATATTGTATTAGAATAAGTTATTAAATGATTTAATTTTTTATTAATTATTAATTATCAGTTATAGTTTATATTTTTATTCAATTTAATATAAAAATATTAAATTAATTAATTAAAAATTTTAAAATAAATTAAATTCTGAAAATAGTTTTGAAATTAAAATAGCTAGGGAAAATTCCATACGTAATTTAGCAAATTTCCCCAGCTAATTTAGCAAATTGCCCTAGCTAATTTAGCTAGGCATATCTTTATTTTAGCAAGTTATTTTTTCGTCTCTAAATTTATTTTGCTAGGGAATATTTCCATCACTAATATTTATAGACGGGCACTTTAAATTGAGAAAGCTTTCATCATTATATCCATTTAGTGATGGAAACTCTCATTTAGCTTGCTAATTTAGCTAGAGAAAATATTTTTTTAGCTAGAGATTTTTTCGTCACTAAATTATTAGCTAGAGACACTTTCCTCGTTATATTTAAGTGATGAACACTTTAGATTGGGAATGGTTCCGTTGTTAATTTGTCGATATATCCCATTTAGCGATGGAAAACACCCATTTAGTTAGGGAATTTTTCGTAGCTATATGGGATTTTCTTGTAGTGTATCTATCTATATGTATATTTATCTATCCATTTATTTATTTATCTATCTATCTATAAATCTATCTATCTATCTCTCGTTCAGTCTAATTATCTGTAAATCAATCAATCTATTTATCTATCTATTCGTCTATCTATCTATCTATCTATCTATGTATTTTACTATTTATATTTTAGTCTATCTATCTATGTGTCTTTCTATCTAAATTACTATTTATTAATATAACTATTTTTATATCTATTTATCTATTTATCTATTTATCTATCTATATATATATCTATCTATTTATTGATTTGTTTTTCTATTTGTCTATTTATCTATAAATTAATCTATCAATCACTATGTCTATCTATGTGACTATTAATATATCTATCTATCAGTATATCAATCTATCTATTATTCTATCTATCAATATTTCTATCAATTAGTCTATCAATCTATTTATCTAATTATCTATCAATCTATCTATCTATCAAATGTTCTATTATTCAATCAATCAATCATTAATATGTCTATCTTTGTATCTATTTATTTGTCTGTCTATCTGTGTAAATGTCTATCTATTTATTTGTCAATTTGTATATCTGTATTTCTATTTATTTGTGAATTTGTTTGTTTGATTGTATTTCTGTGTATCTATCTATTTGTCTATCTATTATTCTATCTATCTATAAATCTGTATATCAATCTGTTTATCAATTTATCTATCAATCTATCTATAAATCTATCAATCAATCAATCAATCAATCTGTCTATCTATATGTATATCCATATATCTATCAATCTATCTATCAATCTCTTTATCAATAACTCAATCTATTTGTCTATCTATTAGTCTATCTACCTATCTATCTATATATGTGATCTTTCAATCTGTCTATCTATTTGTCTATCTATCTCTCTATCTAACTACCTTTCTATCTTTTTATGTATCTATATGTCTATCTATCTATCTATCTATCTATCTCTCTATTCATCTTTCTATTGATCTATCTATCTATCTATTTACTATTTAACTTTTTGTCTATATACTTGTCTATCTATCTGACTATCAATCAATCTATCTATCTATCTATTTATCTATCTATCTATCTATTTTATATCTAACTTAGTGGGTATTTATCTATCTTTCTTTATATCTATCTGACTATTTATCTGTTTATTATTTGTCTATGTATCTATATATTTATTTATCTATCTATCATTATATCTATCATCCATCCATCTAACTATATTTGGATCTATCAATCTATCTATATGTCTATCTATTTTAATATCTATCTATATATCTATATGTCTATCAATCTTTCTATCTATTTGACTTTCTATATATCTTTTATCTGTCCATCTATATGTCTATCTATCTATCTAACTATTAATAAATTAATCTATCCATCTATCTATGTATTTATCTGTCTAATAATCTATCCATCTATGTATCAATCTCTTTGCCTTTATATTTTTCTATCTATCTATCTATTTATCTGTTTATCAATCTGTATGTTAATTTGCCTATCAATCTATCTAGCAATCTATATATAAATATTTCTTTTAAAATGTCTATCAATCTTTTTATCAATCTCTCATTATATCAATCTATATATATCTCTCTCTATCTATGTGTCAATCAATCTCTTTATAAATCTATCTTTTTATATACCTATCTATTTATCTATCAATATTTATATTTTTCATTATGTTTGTCTATCTATTTGTCTATCTATCTATTTATCTATATGTGTCTTTCTATCTGTCAATTTATCTATCTATCTTTATATCTATTTTTCTGCCTATTTGTTTATTTCTTTCTCTATCTATCTATATATCTATTAATCTATCTAATTTTCTATCTATCTGTCGATTTATATTTCTATCTTTCTATCTATCTGTCAATCTATTTGTCAATCAATCTATCTATCTATTAATCAATCAATCTATCTGTCTGTTTGTTTAATTATCTATCCAACTATCTATCTACATATCTATTTGTCTATCAATCTGTCTATCTATCTATCTATTTTTCTATCTATCTGTGTCTCTAATCTATCTATCTGTCTATCTAACTGTCTATCATTTTAATCTTTCTATCTATCTATGTATCTTTCAATATGTTTATCTATCTGCCTATATTCCTACTTATCTACCTACCTAACTATCTATCTGCCTATGTATCTATCTATCTGCATATCTATCTATCTATCTGCATATCTATCTATCTTTTCTCTATCTATCTATTTATCCATCTATAAATCATTCTATTGATCTATCTAACTATCTTATTTTCTATCTGGCTGCCTGTCTATCCATCCATCTATATATCTGCCTATCTATTTGTCTATCTATATTTTTATCTATCTATTTATCTATCTCTCTATCTATATATATATCTATTTATCTATCTATCTATCAGTATATCTATCTATCTATCTATATATTTATTTTTCTATCTATCTATCTATCTATCTATCTATCTGTATTTTTATCTATCTATCTATCTATCTCTCTATCTTTCTGACTATCTTTCTATCTATCTATATATCTATTTATCTTTTAATGTATATCTATCAATCTATATATCTATTTGTCTATCTATCTATATATTTATTTGTCTATCTATCCATCCATCCATCGATCTATCTATCTATATTTCAATTTGCCTTATTATTTGTCTAATAATCTATTGATATATCAATCTATCAATCTTTCTGTCTTTTTTTCTATCTATCTATCTATCTATCTATAAGTTTATCAATCTATCGATTTATCTATCTTTCAATATGTTAATAAATTTATTAATCAATCTGTCTATCTATGAGTCTATCTATCAATCTATATATAAGTCTATCTATCTTATATTAATTTGTCTATCAATTTGTATAAAAATTTGTATATCAAATTGTTTATCAATCTATCTATCAAAATTTGTTTCAATATGTCTATAAATCTATATTTCAATTTATCAATCTATATATTTATATATTTGTCTTTTTATCTATCTATTAATCAATCAATCATTCATTATATCTATTCATCTATCTAACTTTTTAAAATTAGTCTTTCTATCTATTTTTTATCTATCTGTTAATCTACCTACCTATCCTTCTTTCTTTCTTTCTATTTGTCTATCTATTTATCTATTTTACTATCTATCTATATATCTATCAATCTATCTTTCTATCTAAATATTTATCTATCTATCTCTCTCTATATCTATATGTCTATCTATCTGTCTATCTATCTATCTTTTAATCTATCTTTTAATCTTCCTATCAATTTGTCTATCAATCTGTATATCAATATTTTTATCAATATGTTTATCAATTCATCTATCAATTTATTTTCTATCTATTTATCTATTTCTCTATCTTTCAATCAATCTATCTATATATAAATATATCTATCTATCTATCTATCTATGTGTTTGCTTTATTTCTGTCTGTCTATTTGTCTATTTTTTATCTGTCTGTGTATCTATCTATCTATCTGTCAATTTGTCTATCTGTCTATCTATCTATTTGTCTATCTATCTTTCTATCTATCTATTTGTCTATTATTTTGTTTGTCTATCTATCAATCTACCTATTTATATATATCTATCTGTCTATCTATATGTATATTTATCTATCTATCTATATGTCTATTTATTTGTCTATCTATCTATCTATCTATCTTTCAATCAATCAATCTATCTCTCTGTTTATCTCTCTTTCTATCTACCTATATATTATCTAACTATATGTGTATCTTTCTATCTGTCTGTCTATCTATTTATCTATCAATCTATCTATATATCAATCTATATATTTGTCAATCTATTTGTCTATCAATCTATCTATCTATCTATTAATCAATCTATCCATCTATATATCTATCTATCTATCTACCTACCTACCTACCTACCTAACTACCTATATATATATATATATATCTATCTCTCTATCTATCTAGGGGTGTAACTAAGCTAAACTAAGCTGTATTAACAAAAGGCTTAGGTTCAGCTCAATATATTTTGTAAGGACTTGGATTCTGCTCGAGTTCTTTATTTTTTAAAATCCAAGCTCGAGTTTGAGTTCAGCTCGAGCTCATCAAGATCGAGCTCGACTCAGGCTCATTCGTTTAAACCTCGTTTGATTATAGCTCATGCTCGTTTATATGTGAGCTTGATTATAAGCTTATTTGTAAGCTCGATAAGGAGTTCATTTGTGAGCTCATTTGCGAGCTCGGTAAGTAGTTCGTTTGTGAGCTCATTTTAGTTCATCTGTGAACTTGTTTATGATCTTTAAAAAATTAATAGTTTAGCATCATATACTATATCTAAAAAATACTAATAACTTAATACAACAAGTTATTAATAATAACTAACATATCCAACCCAACTAAAAGTTACAACACCAATGAAATAAAAAAAGCTTACAATCATCCTTAAAATTTAAAAATAATGTTTAAATCTAACATATAACAACTTCAAAATAATCTTTATATCTTCATATTTCACTGCAATCTCTTCCATGTTTTGGCCTCTGGAGCTTTCAAATAAAAGCAAACCTTGATAGTTTATATAGGTAAAATAAACTTTGAATAAAAATATAAATAAAGCTCAAAAGATTACACCTCAAATAATAAGATAAATAATAAGTAACTTTGAATATTTTCTAATCAACAAATAATAATATACCCATGTAACCCAACCTCAACTATATGCCAAAAAATAAAGAATATACAAGAAATGAAATCAGCACCACATTATGCCATAAAAGCAACTTTCAAGTGTGATGTATTTGAATCTCTTTGAAGTCCTCTTCATACTATAACAATTGTAAAAATTTATAAAAAATAAAATAAAATATTAACATTGTAAAACAAAACATAAACATGTACATAAACAACAATAAAAAAGCTCAAAATATTAAAATTTAATAACAGCACAAAATCAAATTTAAACTTAAATATGATAAAAATTTGAGATTTACTCTTCTTTTTCACTTTATCCCATAAAAAGCACGCCAATCTTTACCTCATAATAATACTTTAACCATGTCTGCTCCTAAAGATGCATGATGTGTTTCAATAGCTCTCCCCCCAGCACTAAATGCAGTCTCTGAAGCTACAGTTGTGATTAGAATTGATAAAACATCACATGTCATTTTTGATAACACTCAAAACTTTAGAGACTTAATCTTCCACCAATCTAAGACATCAAAATTTAAATTTTCACAAAGATGAACACCATCTTCTAGTTATATATTTAAATCAGATTTAACTTGTTCGATTGATTATTCAAGATGCCTTATATAACTAAAAAATTAAGCCCTCACTCCACTTGTTCACATCATCACAGCACTAGAAGATTCATTTTGATTCTCACTTTCACCCTCTTTTTCACTACCATTTGCTTTATAAGCTTCAGCATAATATCTATTAAGCAAGCACAAAGTCTCACGAATAGTTATAATATGTTCAATGATATCTGATCTTGAGTAAATCATAGGAAAATGACACTCAATCAATTGTATTTTATTTCTTGGATCTAAAATGGTTGCCATAGAGATCAACAAATTGCACTCACCCCAATACATGTCAAACCCATCTTTCATCTTCATAATTATTGAATGCATAAACTCATTTTCATCAAGATATTTTTCATCCAACAACCTCTTGATATTATAAAGCTCGGGATAAAAAAATTTGATGTTGAATATTTAGAACCTACAATAACATGTATGATATTACCCAATTGAAATAAATAATTTTAAAAGCATGTAAATCACAAAATTAATTAAGATTAGTCAAAAAAAATAATAATACCTAAAATGATTTTTGTAAGTTCATTAAATGCTGCAATAAATGAGGAAATTTCAGCAACTTTCATCCAATCATCCTCACTAGGCAAGAACAAGCAACTTTCTTCTCTTTGTGAATATCTAGGAAAAAAACTTTGAACTCCAAGATAGTCAACAACATAAATAATGCTGCAATCCACTTGTGCACCAATCAAAAATAAGTTTCTTTGAAGGCAACTTCAATTGCTTCAAAATTTCTCCAAAAATATTCAGATGACTATCTGACTGTGTCACATGTTTAACACTTTCTTGTACATTCTTAATTATATCTCCAATCTCTAATAACCCATCTTGTACAAGAAGATTTATATTATGCGCACAACACCTTACATGAAACAACTTGCCACAAAGAGCAAGTTGATTTTTATAGGAAATGTATCTTTTGACATGCGAATACAACATCAGTGTAAGAGACACTATCAACTATCACACTCCAAAATTTATCATCAATTTCTCATTCAACCAAACACTTCCTTAAGGCATCACAAATGGAAACTCTGGAATGAGGTGGTAATACATAACAAAAACTAAGAGTATGCTTTTGCAATTTCTAATTAGAATCTATAAAATGACAAGTAGCAACCATATAATAAACCTTTCGATTGGTTGACTTCTATATATCAGTTGTCACAATAACTTAATTTTCATATTTCCGAAGAGTGGAAACTTTCTTATAGTTGTACGACTAACCTTTTGATAACGTAGAGTTATAGTCTCTATCAAAAAATTAAACAATTCATACTCCACAAAAGAAAATGGTAGCTCATGGACCATGAACAAATGAGATAATATATCTCTAATCTTAGTTCGGTCATATTTAAAATTTTGTATTAAAGCTACCATTACATACTCTATTATAGAGTAATTGACTATTAGTTCCTTTTGTCCAAACAACTTTATTTTCCTTCTAATACAATTTTCTTTAATGTGCCTAAGTAAGTGAGATGAAGTTCTAGCCATAAGAAGTGTAAATCACCACTTGCAATGGATGCATTCAGCCATTCCTGATTTATTAGGAAGGGTGACTATTTTAAATTTAGATCTTACATGGGAGGTGTACTTTCTCTTCATTGCGCAATCACCCCCACCCTCTTCACTATCTTCAACATTTTCACCCCCATCAACACCCATAGTTGTAGATGATGTGTTTTACTTATTCAAATTCACATTTTCTACAACATCTATAGCATTTTCATTATAAGACTTTTTTGTGAATTTTTAGGGGATAACATACTGGAAACATGGTCCGACATCCTATACAGCGTAACAAAAAAAATTGGAAAATAAATAAGGTAGATTTCATATAATTTCAACATGGAAATTGTATATGTAAATTTGGAAAACTTTAAACACCCCAATTCAGCAACCCAGAATTCAATCAAAAATAGTAGAAGACATTTGATTCACACATTCATTAAAACATTCACGTTGGGGTCTATCATAACAAGTTTATTTTATGTTTTCTCTTTCATTTGGTATTCATTCTACTAGAGCAAGGGGTGAAAGAGACAAAAGTCAAAAGAGCTGAGAGAATTATAGCCTACAGAGATGAGTTTTTCTCTTTGTGATGCAAAGATCGGTAGTCTAAGTAAATTGAGTCATTAAAATCTAAGTTTGTGCATTGGCCATGCTTTCTTTACAGCAAAATATAACATTGCACTCGATGCTTTGATTTGTAGAAGTTAGTGAGAGATGGAGCAATGTCATTTCTAGCAATATTTCAAATTTCCCATTGTAGAGACCAAGACATAGAGAACGAGACCAATGCTATAAGTTGTAAAGAGATTAGCCATAAAGAGATAATAAATTAATAATGGAAGAAAGGAAAAGAAAAAGAGAACAGGGGAGAGTGCGACATGGCGGGCGTCAGGTGGTGGTAGAGAATGGGAAAGCCGAGAGAGTAATATCTAATATGGTCGTTAAGGTTTTTTAATGGGGATGGGGAAGAAAAGATCAGAAATTTGGAAGTCAGAACATCGAAGTGATTGAACATGTGTCAAACTTTTCGTGAGCCTATTCACGACCCTGTTCATGAACATATTGCGAGCCTGTTCGTGAGCATGTTCATGAGCTGGTAAATGAGCATATTCACAAACTTTTACAAGCCAAACTTAAGGAAGCTTGGGTTGAGCACGTTTAACTTACTAGCCAAAATGGAGTTTGAGCTCGACTCATTTAACGTAAAAAATGAATTAAAACGAGCTTTTACCAAGCCGAGCTCCAAATGAATCATGAATCATTTGGTTAGGTTACACCCCTATATATATATATATATATCATTCTGTCTATATATCTATCTATCTATCTATCTATATTTCTATCAATCTATTTATCTATCTATATGTCTATCTATTTATCTATCTATCAATTTATTTGTCTATCTATTTATCTATCTATTTGTGTACCTATTTATTTATCAATCTATCTATATATCTATCTTTCTTTCTGTTTATCTTTTGTCTATCTATCTATGTATCTATCTATTTATCTTTCTATCAATCAATCAATAAATCTATCTATCTATCTATATATCTATTTATCAATATATCTATATATCTATTTGTCTATATATATATATATATATATATATATATATATATATATCAATCTATCTATCTAATAATCAATTAATCTATCTATCTATCTATATGTGTATCTATCTATTTGTCTATCTATCTATCTATCTGTCATTCAAATCATCTATCAATATGTCTATCAATCTATCAATTTATCTATCTATATTTCTATCTATCAATTTGTCTTTTTATTTGTCTATCTATCTATCTATTAATCTATTTGTCTATCTATTTGTCTATATATTTGTCTATCTATATGTCTATCTATTTATCTATCTAACTATTGGTCAATCAATTTATCTATCAATATGTTTATCAATCTATCTATCAATCTGTCTATCAATCAATCAATCTATCTATCTATAAATCTATCTATCAATTTATATATCAAATTGTCTATCTTTTTGTCTATCTGTCTATTTGTCTATCTGTTTGTTTATTTTTCAGTCTATCTATATTTCCATGTATCTGTATGTCTGCATGCCTGCCTCATTGTCTGCCTACCTGATTATGTGTCTATATATCTATATATCTATCTATCTATATATCTATCTATCTAATGGTTTGTATATCTATTTTTATTAATGTCTATCTATATATCTATCTGTATGTCTATATGTTTATTTGTCTATCACTAAAAAAAAACCCAAGTGGTTAAAAAAAGTTCTCTAGCTATTTGGGCTTAGTTTGTCACTAAAATAGAATAATGATGTAATTATGATGGAAATTATCTCATGCTAATGTGCTTTTTTGAAAATTTTAATGAAAAAAAATTCCGTAGCAAATTTTTGAATGATGAAAATTCCCTAGCTAATTATATTTTTTCCCTTGCTAATTTTGATCGTAATTAAGAGTAGTAATTAATATTTTTGAACTGAATATATATATAAAATTCCCTAGCTAAATTAGCGAGGGAAAAATTCCTAGCTATTTTCATTCCAAAACTATTTTGACAATTTTATTTTTTTACAAAAAAATTGATTACATATTTTTTAATTTTATTTTAAATTGAAAAACAACATATACTATAAACCATTATTTTTAATTAACAAAACATAGGTATATATTCATTTAAAACTATATCATCATCCTCATCATTAGATGGTTCATTTGTGCTAGGCTCTCTTATGTGGGTACTCTACTGGAAACGTTGTGCTTTCTGTCTCACCAAGGCCACTAACTATGACTCAATATAGGTCATATGCTATTGCATTGCATTCTTCATTTCTTTCATCACATCATTCACTTCTTTTATTTCCTACATTTCTTCCTTCAAAAGAGTTATCTAAAGGTCCATGAAAACCCTTAATTGGCTTAGAAGCAATTGTTATATGTTTATCCAAGAGTTCCCGTGATAAAATAAAAAATAAAAATGTTGTGCTAGGTAGAAATAATTTAAATATTATATTTTCCATTACACACTTAACTTGTAACATTCACTATAGTAGTCAAATAGTTATGGAACCACCAAAGTAGTGGCCGCTTTCATAACAACTATATAGTTTTTACTCACTTGATTCTACTTAGAAAATCACTCTCTTTGATACATATAAAAAAAGAATGAAATGAACACAACTCACTTGTTGCACACACTACACCATGGCTACATCAAACATACACACGGTGCACGTCTAGTACATCAAGCACACAAGCACGTTCACTGCACCACACACACACTATGCACTTCTAGGTAGTTATGCCCCACAGCTGCATGTCAACAGGACCACATCTCATGGCATCTCTACCCATTGGAGCATGCATCCATTAATAGCATATGCTTGCAATAAATCAAACACTAATAAAAACTTTTAAAAAACTCCTTTTGCAACATCTTCATTCAATATCGAGCCACATGATCCAATTGATAATTTCTATATTAGTGAACTAGTTGATCAATGTTACATGCATTAATGGCTGCCTCAGTTGATATCGATTGAACTATATATATGATATGAGTTACTATAAATATGCTTCTTCAATGTTCCATTGGGCATGAACTCATAACAAGCATACATCCTCCATCTTGACAATATCCAATGAATTGTACTAAGTTTCTGTGATGTATTCTTGAAACTAGAGTCATCTAAAAAGATGTAAAAATGGTGCAAACAATAATTAGCAGCTACAATTTTTCGATAAGTAGAAAGAAGATATTTTAGTGTTGTGCATTAACCTAGCAGTTACCATAGATTTTAAAAAATATAATGCTTCATTATGTTAATAAAGTCATGTTAATTGTACGATAAAATAAAATATAATGCTTCATTAAATTTAAAAATTTGTAATAAAAAAATTAAATAATTAATTTTATAATTACAATTATTTTTAAAGATATTTTAATAAATAAATGAATATATATATAAATTTCTACTAATAAAAAGATAAAATAATTAATTGTACGATAAAATAAAATATATTTACAAAAATATTTCAATTAATGAATAAAAAAGTAAATATTCATATTATTTAAAGTTGAAAAAAATATTTTTATGATTATAGGAAACTTTTAAAAAAATAATTAATAAAAGATTTGAAATTTTTGAAATATAAAAAAAATTGCAAAATTTTCATAAAATTTAAAAAAAAAATAAATTGAAACTTAAAGATAAATACATAGATATTTTAATTAAATCAAAAAAAAATTTATTGATTAAAAAAATAATATATGGTGTGGTAATTAATAGAACACTTCAAGTGTTTTAAGGGTTTAGAAAGAGTTATTTAAAATAATACTAATGATATTTTTTTGTTCTAAAAAAATTACATTTTCTCCTATGTTGATTTGAAATCAAGTTTTATTTTTTGACCCTAAAGAAATTTATAAAATTTAAACAATTGAGTAGGATTTTTATTATTAGCTTTTAATATTCAATTTTTATTAAAATAATAAATATAACTTTTTAATGATTTTCTCACTTTAAGTAATATTAGGAATTTTATAAATTATAAATTAAATCAAATAATATAAAATTTTATACCTTTAAAATTATATCATATTATATGCAAAAAAAAATATGAATTCTTAAAAATTAATTACCATAATATATATATATATATATATGTGTGTGTGTGTGTGTGTGTGTGTGTGTGTGTGTGTGTGTGTGTGTGTGTGTGAAATACTTTTTTATAATCTCATATTATTTTTTTATTTATGAAATAATATTAAAAATTTATCCATAAATAATAAATAAAATGAAAAGTTATAATTTTTCTATAGTTATACATTTTTACAATTTATTTATGGTTATATTATAAATATGTTTTTTAAATTAATGAAATAATATAAAAATTTGATTACCAATTATTAGTTTTCAAGGTTATTAGTAAGATTTTTTCTTCTTCATTTTATAGTGATTAATAAATTTTTTATTTCTAAAATTAATTTCATTAATTAATAAATAATATTACATAAAATAACCATTAAAATTTCATTACCTTTTAACCATAAATTTTTTTATCAGCGAAATAATATCATTTATGGTTAAATAAAATTGTATTTAATTTTTTTAATTTAAATTAATAAATTATTATAATTTTATTTTGTTTTTTAATTTGTCTCTTTTTTATCTATATATTTACATACATTTTTTTATTTGAGTTTTCTTGAAATATAAAAATGCTAGGGCAAGACATTCAAGCACTTACACAATTTTTGTTATCTTTGCGAATGAAATCTCAAGTGTATCAAGTCAATACCTATTTCAAAAAAAATGTGGTAATTATGCTTGTTAAATGCTTAGATCTTCATGGCAGTTTGGCGGATATTATAAATTTTACAGAAAATTAGTTGTCTTCTTTTCAGATTCATGGCTTCATAGTTTTGGTTGCATTTTTATTTCATCAACATGGTTAATCAAAGCATCATATTAGGAACTAGTTAAAAGCACAATAATAGACTCGTGCATCCGTGTCACTGGTAATGGCAGAGTAACTGTTAATACAAAATAAGTGCATGCGAGTACTGATTCATCTCTCTCCAAACTCCTTGAAAGTATTTTGCCTGTTTGATGATTCTCATCCTCATCTTCTATTTACAGGTATTCTTCATTTTCATGCTATACAGCACTTTGAATCATCATTATCAACTTAAGGTATGAATCATTATTATGCTATACAGGTCTTCCTCATCCATAATAGATTTATAAAATGTTTCACAAGATTTCACACAGATGCAATGACATTTGAATTTGTGATTGCACCCTCTCATTGGAAAATATTTGGTTGTCAGAATGGTAATATCTAGCCTTTTTTCAAACTCCTTAGCATTTTTTAAATGTTGCTGTGAATTTAATTTATGCTAAGTATTAGCACCAAATATTATAGGGTTTTGACTTTTCATGGAAGCATAGGATTGTGGCAGTCATGGCAGAGAAAGTTTAAGTTCTGAGAACTATGGCTTGCAGCTTGTTAGCTTCATCTTTCAAAGCGAGAAATTTTGCTTTCAGCATTGTGATGATCATTCTGCTATAATGGTTGTTGGTGTTTTTGATGGGACTTGCGAATCCATTTTCCAAACTCTCATTTCTTTCAGTTCTTCAAGATATGGGTAAGGTTCGTTTGTATAATTTCTCATCTTCCTTAAATTTTCTTAACTTCTTGATAGAAAACTAATCTATATTCTTTCTGTAGATGGAATTTCTATTTCTACAGAGGCAGCATGGTTGAGGAGCTTGATGGGCACATTGATATTTTTCACAAGTGGTTGTACAATGAATGGCTTCCCTGGTAAGATGAACAAAGTTGGTGCTTGATGAGTTGTGGAGTTAAAAAAAATAAGCTGTATCTCTACCAACATTATTTTGCTTGATAGAATCACCATAAAATTTATAGAGTGATTTACTTAGTATATTTACATTCATAAGGTATAATGATAATAAATAAAATTTTTTTTTTTTATTAATTCAAGTAATTTACCAAACATTCTTTAAATGTGTTAATTATCCTTTTGGTTGAATTTAACTTATTTGCTAAGTGGTCTTTTAGTTTGTATTTAACTTGTTATTTTAGCTATAACTCAAACCATAATGTACTATGTGTATATATTTTTGGGTTTTCTTAATCTCAAGATTGGTTTTTATAATGTGTGATTTGCATTATTTAATTAATTAGACCCTCCAGTTGTGGGGGTATAAAACCAAGAGATCTATTGATGCGGTGATATTGGCAAAGGGAAGAGCTGGAATTGATGGTATAGTAATGCATAAATGAAATTTTGATTTTTCATGGAAATTTTTAACATTTATTTTGTGAATTTTATATCTCTATTTTGGTTGTCTTGGCAGTTATTCTATATCATTCTGTGATTCACAAGAAATGTGCTCCACATTAGGGCTACATTAGAGTAGGCCTCAAAAGTAACGTAGGCTACCCTATTTTGTAACTTTAGCTCTAAATGTTGTTTGTTTAGAGCAATCTCAACCTAATATTTTACTTTCACCTTAATTCACAAGAAAATGCTAATGAACTATGATATAAAGATGATTGACTCTACATTGGATGTTAGCTTAAACTAATATTTATTAATCTTTGGGTGGTAGGATTAGAAGGAAGAGGGGTTGCATATAGGTATTTTGGTATATTATTTTTATTGCTTATATTATCTTTTACAAATGTGTTGTGTAATTATATAAATACTAATATTGGTTTTCATAATAACTTTGAAGTTAAATTTTTTTATGAGAGAAAAATATATTAAGATGATTGATCGCTTGAGAAATTTTTATATTACATAGTCTATTCTAACACAGTCTCTTCAAAGTTACTGAGTAAAATTATTCGAGATATTTATCTTTTTTTATAAATCTTGTATAAGCGAGCACCTTGTGTAGTTGGGTGTCAATGTGATCTTCTTATCTATCTTATCTTATCCTAATATATGGATGCATTTTAAATATGAAGGCTAGATAAGAATATAAATTGTACCAATATCTTATCTTGATAGTCTTACCTCAAAAGATTGAAAAGATCGTGCATGATAAATCTTGAATTTGAGACTTATTGTTCTTAGAGTACAAAATTTTGTCATCACATAAAGATGTTATATCTTATTAGATAGAAAAATATATCTATTTAAACATTTGAATAAGTCATGAAATTGAAGACCAAATGGAAGAACATATTCATCCATTATTTGAATTCCACAAGAATTTGAAAATTTGATTTGAAAATATATCAATTATAATTGGAGCTACTTATAAATTACTATAAATTCTTAGGAAATCTCTCATTTATAGTGATTGTCTTATAAATTGTAAAATAAATGTTGTAAATCTTTATGTCTAAGTATATTCCATGCTAATTCATAGATATTTAAATCTGAAATGATATTATTAATTCTACCTTCTTTTAATATAATCAAATCATATCCCCCATCAATTCTATCCAATCAAACATAACCTAAAGAGTAAATAGGCATGAGGAAGCATTAGAAGAGCTTATACAAGCTATCATTTTTCAAATCATTCTTTTCCTATTGTGATAGATTCTATTAATGTATTAGAATGTATTTAACTTTAATGAAATAGGACTCATTGAGATTTTAATTTAGAGATTTTGAAAACTATATCTTCGTCCATCACCAGTATGTTTCATAACTATTTGTATGCTTGAAAGTGTTGCAGGTAGAAAAAATGGCTCATTTCTCTACACTCACATATTGCTTTTTTGATTAAATACTGTCATTTTCAGCATTGAGAGAGTTGTTTCGGGCAAAGTCAGGGAACTATCATTTTGAATTTTCATTTGGAAATATGCAAAAAAATGTCTCCTTACATGAAATTAAAATTAATGCTATGAAAGTTGAAGATCCTGGAAGTGGCGATGATGGTGAGGTAGAAAAATCAACTCTGGAATTCACCAACTTAGTCTCTCTTAATGATGTCTCTGATGAGTTCTTTGATGTTCCTAATGCCATTGAGTTCTTGATCTTGACCATTTGGATAATGGAATGTCTTCTAAAGTGAACCCTGATCTTCATGCTCCTATACTCCAAAAATAGTTTTTTTACAACTTTCAAAATGTTGTTGTTAAACACAATCTTATTTTTCAAATTATGATGTCTTCATTTGCAAAATATCAAACAATCAAAGTTATCTTCCAAAACTATCATCATAAGCTCCATGATTTTGCTGGTTAGCCCCATTTTATTAGCTATTTAATTTTTTCCACGATCTTTTATACTTATTGATATATTTATATATATTTGAGATGAGTGATTATAATGGGATTTAACAAGTTTAGAAGTAGATGATAAATGATATATATATATATATATATATATATATATATATATATATATATATATATATATAAACATAAAAAGTGTTTATAACTTTTAGGAGAGTGGCTTGAAGACCAATAATTTTTTCATGTGTTCCTTGCTATATGAAGTTTGCAAATTTTGTAGCCATTTGATTTTGTTCTTGTTGGAAGGAAAAACATCTATTTTTTGAAGTTGTTTATATATTTATTGTTTAATTAATTTAATAATTAAAAATTGTAAGGTGTGTTTTTCATGTGTGCCTGGCTACAGGCACATGAACTAATTGAAAATAATTTGGTAATTTAAAAAAAAGTTGAGTATTAATGTTTTTTTATATTTATTGTTTAATTAATGTTTTGATAATGAAAAATTAAACATTTTGAGAATTTAAAACTACAAAAACACTATCTAGTTGTCTAGAGCAAGACAACCCTGACTAGCGTCAAGTGCCTCCGCTTCTCTCTCCGACATGGATACATTATAACTTAATAGTCAAGTAAGAGAGAGTGTTGGTATTTGTAGATAGTAGTTTGTATATTTGGATGTGCAAAATGCTTGCTGGCTATTTGCTATCGCTAAGGATTTAATTAGGAAGTGTCATAATGCAACCTAAAACTAAGTCTAAAACTCATGGTAAGAGACACTGATAAAATTGAACTGATGGGCTTCTTTGTGCCAAATAAGATAACTAAGTACATGCTATTTTTTGTGATTTTTAGCTAGATGTTTTTTTTACAGATAACAAATTGTTCATATTATGTTTATTTGATTAACGATCATGTGTGTAATAGCTAATTCTAGCTCTAAGCAAATTATATTTTGTTTACATAAATCTTTAATGTTCCAATATTTATTATAGTTTATTTTGATATGTTTGTAACATTTTGAAATAATTTTTTGATAAGTATATTAGTTCATTTTTTTTCTGGCTTATTTTGTTATTGATTGGTTTTATCTCTTTATTTTTCATAACTATATTTCATCATCTTCTCGGTAAAAAATCTAAGCCTCTATTTGCATTTGTTGATGAAGCATCGATAAAGGACTGGAAATTGCTTGACGATAAGTATTGTTTTGTATATGCAACCCCTAAAATAAATGAAAAGGTATCGATAAAATGATTGAAATTGGGAGATAAACTTGTTGCATATGCTTTAGCTACTAGATCTAGTCATCCAGCACATCTAAAAATTAAGAAATATTTTCCTTCATGTATGCTTGGTTTTGTTTTGTGTTTAGAGTGTGCCTTTTATTAGTTAATAATATTGTAGCTTTGATTTGTAATTTTAGTGTTGATGATTATGTTTCTGAAGAAGTTCAACATACTTTTATGAGCAGTACCAAATGCAATACAAAAGTAGATGCCTTATATGGAGTCACCGTAAGTGCACTTTAAAAAAATGATAGCACACAAAGTTCTAGATGAGCTCCCAAGGAGGAGAGGCTAGCACAAATGCATCAGCTAATGATGAGAATGATGATATAGTTTTAAATGAATATATACCTATGTAATGTTTTAGTTTTAACTATGTAACTATTGTATTAGAAAAATTTATTAACTAATACTTTTTGTAAATTATAAATAATGGTTTATAGTAAATGTTTTTATTCAATTTAATATAAAAATTTAAAAATATGTTATCAAATTTTTTGTAAAAAAATAAAATTGTAGAAATAGCATTAGAATAAAAATAGCTAGGGATTTTCTCCTTGCTAATTTAGCTAGGGAATTTTTTGTACATATTCAGTCAAAAATTATTAATTACAATTCTTAATTATGATTAAAATTAGCAAGAGAAAAAATATAATTAGCTAGGGAATTTCCAAGTTAAAAAATTTGCTAGAAAAATTTTGTTCTAGTTAATATTTTGCAACGAACACTTAATCTAGAAAATATTTATGTCATTAATCCATCATTATTCTATTTTAAAGACACGATAAGCCCAAATAGCTAAGAAAATTTCTTTGGCTATTTGGGCGTTTCTTGTATTGTAGATAGATAGATAAATAGAATGATAGGCATATAGCCAAATAGACAAATAAACAGATAGTCAGATAGAGAGATAAACAGATAGATAGATAGATAGATAGACATATAGACATATAGAGAAATAAAAAGATAGATAGATAGACAGATAGACAGATTGACAGATAGATAGATAAATAGATAGTTAGATAGATAGATAGGCAAATAGACATATAGACAGACAAATATATAGATAGACATGTAGATAGGTCGACAAGTAGACAAATAAATAGATAGATTCATAAATAGATAGATAAAGATTTAGATAGATAGATAGACAGATAGACATATATATAGATAGATAGATTGATAGATAGTTAGATATATAGATAGATAGATAGATAGACAGATAGATAAATAGCTTGATAGACAAATAGATAGATAAATATAAAGACAAATAGACATATTGACATATTGATAGATAGATAGATTGACTGATAGCTAAATAGCCATATAGATAGATAGTCAGATAGTCAGATAGATAGATAGACATATAGATAGATAGATAGATAGATAAAAAGATTTCCAGATAAACTGGTAGATAAATAAACACATAGGCATATCGACATATAGATAGATAGATATATAGATAGACAAATAAATATATTGAAGAATAAAAAGATAGATAGAAAGACTATTACATAGATAGACAGATATACAAATAGACAAATAGATAGATAGATAGATAGATATATAGACAAATAGATAGATAGATAGATAATTGGACAAATAGATAGAAAAATAGATAGATAGATAGACAAAAAGTCAGATAGACAAATAGATAGATAGGTAGATAGACAGACAGATAAATAAATAGATAAGGGGGCTACCCTACCCCGCCACTCCCTGTAGCACCTTCCTCCCATGTGGTTTTCCTATAACATTTCTTCTCCTCTCCATGTGCTTGGACCAAAGATTATGATCGCTTAGATTCATTGTGTTAGTCCATCAACCCTATAGTTTCTGCTACCATATGGTTCTTCTCTTGGTTCGAAGCTAGCACCATCACTTCATTGTATGTGACAACCAAACTGCAAAATAGTTCATTGAATACACATCCATGGCAGTAAATGATTTAATATACACTCCATAAAAAAATATGCAATACATTAAAACAATACACATTCACAAATATATAAAAATTGTAATTATAGACATGAACAAACACAAATATGAGTTGATAGTCATACAACTCCAAAAATATCTAAAAGATGGTCAGGAATGATGTTTAGAGACAGAGAGAGAGAGTAAAAAAATAAAATATTTTATAAATAATGAAGTTAATAATAGCTTAGACTCCTTTTTATCTTGCAGAGATCAGTAAAGATTGAACCCATCCATAGGAAGAACCATGACATAGTCTTAAGGCATTGAATCAGAATTTATTTGTGTCTCACATAGATGTCCTGCAAATTTTCATAGTTAGATTAATCAGAAAAACATAAAATAAAACTAGTATAAATAAAAATGATACCACCAAAAAAGTCTCATATTGTTTAGCTACACATTGAAAAAAATCAAAAATCATTCATAAATAATTCTGATACAAATTCATCCTCATTATTAGTTGGTGCATTTTTGCTAGCCTCTCCTATGTGGTTTCGCAGCTGGTTCTCAGAATGCTATTTGTCGCATCAAGGTAGCTAATTGTGACTCCATATAAGAGATCTACTATTGCATTACATTTTTTAACTTTTTTTCATCTCATCATTCAATTCTTTAATCTCTTCATTCATTTCTTTCATCTTTTGCATTTCTTCCTTCAAATGAGTAATCTGCTCATCCTTCACTTCTTTAATATCTTGTATTTCTTTCTTCAAATGAGAAATCAGCTCATCATTCTCTTTCATTTTGGTCCATAACTTCAAAACAATCATTTGTTTCCATTACTTGTTGTTCGACTACCTAACCCACCACTATTGTAACAAATGAATTAGAAGCACAACTGCTACAAAATGTCACTCCCATCAAGCCAATGCCATACACTCGCTGGTTATTATGACCTTCTATGATTTCCAAATAGATAGGATCATAGGCAATTAGTTGAAGATTGAAAGAAGCCTCAACTTTTTGAGAAGCAATTCTCACACGCTCCTCCATGAGTTCCTATGAAAAAATAGAAAACAAATAATTTTCTAGATATACATAAAATAAATTTAATATTTTGGATTCCAAACTTCTTTCAAAATTTACTGTAGTATTATAAAATTTTATTAATATAATAGATTATTACAGTAATATTCTGAGACTTGTTGTCAACAAACTGATCATCTGCTTTTTTCACATGGAACCTCCTAAAAATCTCATAAAAATTGAGATCTCGACCCAATTCTCCAGCCTAGAGTATGTATTTATAAAGTCAAAAAAAATGTTACAAAATTTAAACAAAATTAATAAAACCATCCAAAAATTTGATTTATTTGGACTATTAGGAAAACTACTAAATATATAAATGTTTTAAACGTTAAAATTGTACAAAATCTCGAGCATGCTCAATGCTCTACTTTGACCCTATTATGTGGCGAGACATCCTAGTATCGAGTATGGCTAACTCAGTCCCTCGATTTTTCCTAGCAATCTCTTATTTTTTTTTCTTCACACCTGGCTCCTCCCATTGCTTAAGACACTCAAACCAGTCATCCTCGGATATAAAATATGCCCTATCTTTTATATTATTCAATTTATAGACAAAATCTAAATACCATTAATAGCTATGCTCTCCCACAATAGTTTTATCTTTCCATCAAATTTGGGTGCCCATGTGCACTAATTCTACATATAGAAAAATCACCAAAAATTGATATTAATAACAATGACATTATTATTTAGTGCTTGAATAATAACCAACATATTAGTTAACTAATTAGATAAATAATTTTCAATACTTTTATTTCATTGTTTTTACCTGAAATTCATTAAAATTAGAATCCATTGTCAATTCCAAAACTTTCTTCCATGAAAATGCTTTAGAATCAATCATTTTTTTGAAAGACTTTATAATTATAGCTGAACACTTGTGATATGGAATAAAATTGTACAAATAAATACATAACATTAAAAACAAGCAAATCAATAATAGATATAAAAACCCACTAAAAGAAACATCATAATTTTTTATTCAAGTAATATTTACATATTTCATATACCTTCCAACCACAATCTCAATTACTAGCCTAGCACTGAATGTATAGGAAGGCACAGTATTTGATGATGTCAATGGTGTTGTGAATGGGGGAACTGTCAGTGTAAATGGTGGTGTAGAAATTGCTAATCGATCAAAAGTGTGGGTAGAGAGGGCAATGAGTGGTGAGCTTATATCTAATAAAGGTGATGGTAGAGGTGTCAATGATGATGATGGTGATGGAAATGGAGATGGTGATTGTGATGTTGAAGTCTGGATATGGTTGGTATTTAATGCTACTAAATTTACAATGTGATGTAAAATACAAGATGAATTTCATTCATTTCTGCATCCACGTCCACCTCCACACTAACCACAACTTTTATGTGCCATCTACTATACAAAAAATAAAAACATAGAACAAATAATAGAGATATGATGAACAACCATGCATCTAAGAATAATACATACCAAAAAATTTCAACAAAATATAAAAAGTCTTTAATAGTATAATTTTATAAAATACTCATAAATGTTAAATTATCATCATCACTATCATCATTCAATGGATCTTCCGATTTCATCTGATTTTGATGGATGTTCCAGCTCATCTTCAGATAGCAATTTATCATCGTCAATTTCTATTATGCCACTATTTGAGTCACATAAATTTTCTAGGTCTTCATCTACATGCACAGGCATAATATTATTTATATCATCTTCTTGGAATGCCGGTGCAATAGCTAAGTTTGTACTTCTTTCTTGAGATGTTAGTACTTCAAAAATTGATTGAGCTTTGATTTTGCAAATCATCCACCAACACTCTTATCACGAGATAAACTTGGATATGATAATAATATACTTGAGTAGCTTGAACTACCATAATAAATGGCTCATATCGATTATATCTGTGTTTATGGTTAATATCCATTAGCTTATAATCCGAATGAATCTCTGTACCCACATTTCGTGTAGGATCAAACCACTCGCACTTTAATAATACAATCCTATTATTTTCAAGTTGAGGATACTCCAACTCAATAACTTTTGTGAGTTGACCATAATAAACAATCTCATCTATACTATAACCTAAGCCTTTAATGCATACACCATTATTCATTGTTGCTTTAGAAGAACCATGCCCAATTGTGTGAAATTTATATCCATTGACAAAATACCCAGGATAGGTATTCACATATCTAAATAGGCCTTTACTTAGATTCTAAATGAAAATATTTGAATTTCCAATTGAAGGATCATTTACCTATTGCATTAATTAAACAAATGATGTTAACAACTAAAAAATACTAATAAATTAAAATTTTCAAATAATTAAAACTTAATAATTCTCACATAGTTTTTGAACCAATTCAGAAAATCTGTTATAGCATATAATTGACCTCATTGCTGGATATTTTTTTTGCCTATTTTTTTAACTACTCAACATAAATACTGCACAAATATAAATAGATGATTAAAAATGTATATCAATTTTTAATTATTCCTATTAAGCAAAAAATTACACTGATTAAACCTACAACCATTTTGGGTATATATACTCAATATATGGTGCAACATTTCGCAATTAGGTAAAACATAGCTCCGGGTTGCTTTGTACTCTTCATTTGTCATACATCTTTTCTTTGCTCTTCCAAATGCTCTTCCAGGGGACTTGAAGATAGATAGCTTGTCCATAGAATCAGTATTTACCTACAACCAAAATAGTAGGTTTCAATTATATTAAATTACAATATTACTTTATATTTGAAATAATAAAACATAACGAATTATATGTATTTAACTATCAAAAGGATACATCCACCTATATTGTACTGCCCTTGCTATCCTTGCTTTATATGCCAAATGAAATGACAAATGCTCCATTGAGTCAAAAAAGCTCGGTGAGTATATCCATTCAAGCTTACAAAGAATAACTAGTATGTCATTCTCTAGCCTCACAATGTCATCTATTTTGATTGTGGTGGCAGTTAAATGTTTGAAGAAAAACTAACTTCTATAAGGACCTTCCAAACACTTAGGGGAAGTAATTTATGGAATGCAATTGGTATTAATCTATGCATAAATACATGATTGTCATGACTTTTCATTCCAAATAACTTAAGATTCTTTATATCCACACATCTACCCATATTTGACACATATCTATCAGATAATTTGAAAATTTTAACCCATTCACATAATATCTATCTTGCCTTCTTATCAAGTGTGTAACAAGCTTTAAAGAATTTTTCTATTGTCTCATTAAGTTTCAATTCAAGATGCCAATAGTAATCATTCAACTCTTGTCTTGATTTTAAAGTGTATTTTGTTTCCGTCTATATTAAGGATAGTGTTGAAAATATTGTCAAACACATTTTTTTCAATATGCATTACATCCAAGTTATGATGAATTAAATTGGACTTCCAATAGGGCACATCCCAAAAAGTACTGTATTTCCTCCATCCAAATATATTGCATATTGGTCTATTAGTTCTAATAGTATCTTTTTCAGTCACATTCTTTAGACCCAAACTCTGAATCTCTATCAAAATTTTATCTCCTGAACGAATAGCTAGTGCAATTATCATCAATATTTTATTTTTTTGAAATGCATTTTTATTTTTACGGAATGAATGATTCATAGGTAGAAACTTATGATGATTATCAAACCATAACTGTTTACCACTTAATTTGAGGGTAAATGCATCTGAATTTTTCATGCAATATGAACATTCTAATTATACTGCAGTACTCCAATCAGACAACATTGAATATGAAAAAAGTCACTTACCATCCACATAAGGGCTGCCCGCATAATAAAATTTTGCTCCTTTGAGATGTCATATGTATTCTCACCAACATCCCACAAATTATTTAACACTACTATATGGATCTGTAAGAAAACATCCAGCATGTCTTTTAGATTTTTTGGTCATAGAACGAATATTGACAAAAACATATATTGCTCCTTTATACACAACCACGAAGGAAAATTATAAGGTGTCACTATCACTAGCAATGTTGAATAGTATTGTCCAGATTGGCCAAATGGTTGAAATTCATCAGTGCCGAGACCCAATCTCACATTTTGACTTTTAGCTACAAAATCTTGATGTATATAATTTCAATGCTTCCAAGCAATTGAATCTAATGGATGATGAATCAATCCTTCTTCAACCTCAAGCTCAAAATTCCACATCATATCATTTGCTGTAGCATTTGATGCATATAGTCTCTATAATCGAGGAATTATAGGAAAGTAATACATCTTCTTTAATGAAACTTTCATCGTTTGTCGCATATCTACAATACAAGGTGCCTTCTTAAACTAAAAATGATCACAAAACTTACTGCAAATTAAATCACTATCACCACCTCAATATAACATACATCCATTGAAACAATAATTTTTTCCACTAATAGACACATACCTCATAGTAACTTCTTAGTTTTGTAAAAGTTGTTCATGACAAAATTATTATTAGAAATATTCTCTTTCATCAGTTCTGTTACCTGATCAAATAATTTCTCAAACATATTATTTTCTAACTTCATGCTCATTAGTCGAGCCACATGTGACAATTACGAATGTGTTTTACAATGAGGCCACAACTCATTATCTACAACTTTAAGCATTTCATAAAATTTTTGAGCTTCAGGATTTGGTGGTTCATCCATGTAATCCATATTGAAGCAAGCACCAGTAGCTTCCATGACCATTCTATTGTATGTGTTTGATGTTTATTCACAAAATGCAAAAGATTCAATATCCTTATTTTGGTCAATGTTATGAGCCATTATACTTTCCTCATGATAAATCCAAACAAAATAATTTGGTACTAAGCCATATTTAGCGAAATGGTATATTATAGTGTTTACAACATAAAAAAAAATATTCTGACACTTGTAGTTATTACACGGACACTTAATTTTTTTCTCCATCAATCCATTCCGATTGACTACGCACAAAGTTGATGAAAGTTTCAAGCTTACTCAAAAATTCTTGATTCAAAATTCCATTCATAAACCTTTCGTTCATCCACTAACGATCTGAACTCATTTTGCCCTGTTTTATTTACAAAGAAGAATGTTCAATCATTATTTTGAATGAAACATATAAATACTTCAAAATATACTACTTATTAAATAAAATTACTTATAGATGATTATTTTAAGATTAAATATTGTGAATATCGAAGCTATACATTTGTAGAATCTACATTAATTAATAATGCATTTTTTAGAATGGCAAAGATTAATAGATATCATGCTATTACTAGATGAAGGGTGAAAAATATGTGAATAGACAATAAAGGAATGCAAAAAATAAATAAATTGAAAATTTGAAGGAGTAAGCTTCTTACACCTCAATGATGATCAAATAGCATAATTTTTACGGTGATTCTACTCCATCTTTGAATATATAAAAAAGAATAAATTAATGGAATTGATATCCAATTTCAAGAACTCTTGGCAAATGAATTAATGAAAAATTAAGACATGAACAAAAACAAATTTGGAATTGAAAACATATCATACAAAGTGTTCAACTAGAAAATATAGATATGAAGCAAGCTACAATTATAGATTCCTAGTCTTACAAATTTAAACTAATTAAAAAAAATTACATATCATTAATATTAATATTATTTGTGGGAAACTGCAAATCAAACGATAGTTTGGAAATTAAAACTTACATACACCTTAATTAATACCTAATCAATATGAAGGATGGGAAATTATTAATTTAACAAAAATATTGATATAACCATCACATATATACTTGTGATTAATGATTTTAGTACTTGTAATGATTTACTATGAACTTCAAGATTAAAATTGTGTGCATGAGGAGGATCTTCGGTCATATATTTACTTGTGGTAATAACATCACATTACACGATAACATTCACATACAAATATCTACTATATATTTTCAATGGAAAATGCAATATATGATAATAGTTAAGGTAGAAGAAGAATTTCAAAATAACAAAACAACAAAATCAAAGCAAACCCTTAGCAGTTATAATAATCTTGTCAACACTCAAAATAAAAATGTTAAATATTATTTAATTTTAATTGAGGACTATAAAAAATGATAAAATAATATTATAGGTGTATTTCAATGCTTTACAATAATTATTTAATAAGCATATGATAATATTTTAACAATTCTCATTTATTAGTAATAATGTTTGATAATACTCAAAATTCAATTAGAATAACAAAAACAAAGTATTTTGATGCATCTGATGATATACAAATGTATTCCATATATATATTGATGAATTATATTTAATTTGATTTATTACAATTTTTTTTTCAATGTAACAAATTTTTTAATATGAATAAATAGTTTAAATTAAAATTCAATTAAGTTCAATGATACTTGATATGTTTGTTAATATTCATGTCTCAGTTTTTTTTATAAATTTAACTGAGCTTGGATATTAATCAATATTTTTTAACATTATTCCACATGTGTTCAATAAACTATAGATATCTACCAACAAAAAACAATATATATATTTTTTTTATATATAAATACTATATATATATAGTATATATATATATATTATAAACATCAATTAAATGAATATGTATGTATATTTACACATCAAAAACCAAAGGCTCAATAAACTAATTTTTGAGATAGATGTGAGCCTCCTTGGAGGTTGTAAGTTCAATCTCCACAAGCTACAAAAAAATTGTCAGGAAAAAAAATCATGCCTCATATAGTTATATTATAATTATTTAGAGTTTTATATAGTTATACAAAAATATATAAATAATTATACACATAGTTAAACATAATGATGTATGTAGTTATACAGTAATTATAAATATACTTATACGTCGTTATACATATAGTTATACTTATATTTATTAATATAGGTATATATATTTAAATATTGTTTTGTATAATGTTATTTTAGTTATACATTTAGTCAAAGAAAATTATTTATAGTTATATGTTCTCATGCCTATATTATATATAGTTAAAAATAGAGTTATATATAGTTAAACATATAGTTATATATAGATATATTCTTACAAGGAGTTATAAGTAGTTTTACATAAATATATACAATGTTATAAAAAAATATTAAGATTTTATTATATGAATACATATATGTATATATAGATACAAATATAGTTATATTTAATTATATAAAGTGTTACATAGTTATACAAATATTTATATATAGTTATACACATATAGTTATAAATATGAATGTAGTTAAAGATATAATTATATATAATGTTTATATAGTTATACATTTAGTAAAATACAATTATATATAGCTATATATTATTATACATATTGTATATTTTGTTAGAAATATTGGTATAAAAAACTATACATATATTTATAAATTATTATAAAGTTAAAAAAATAGTTATGTATAGTTATAAATATGGTTATAAAAATAGTTTACAAAATAATAAATATAGTTATAAATACTTTTTTATATAAGCATATGATTATATAATTATAAAAGTGTTTAGAGATAATATTTGTGTTTACAATATGTTTTTAAACGTTACTTATATATACTTATATATATGTAACACTTTTATAAATTTTATATAGTATATATATCACATTATATAAACATTATAAATATTTTATATTTAAATAAAAATTAAAATGTCATTTAAATGTTTACAAAAATGTATAAGCATTTTATATGTTATATAATTGATAAATAAAAAATTATATAAATGGATAGGTTTATGTAAATGTTATATAAATATTTATAAACATTAAAACATATGTATACATATTTATATATAACAGTAAATGTTTATATAAACTTATCAGTGTTTATATATAATGTAATATATTTATATATATTAAAATATAGATATTTATATATAATGTCATATGATTAAATAAATGCATAAAAGTTTTATATATAATGTTATCTGTTTTAATAATTTTAGAGACAACAAAAATAGAACCCATAACCATTAAGTATATTTTTTATGAATGTTGTAGAAGCAAAAAACATCAAGCATTATTTATTTTCATAAGTTACAGAAGGAGAAAATAATATGCAAACATTTATTATTTGAAATCAATAAAAACCTAAAATTTAAACAATAAAAGAACAAAGTTTACACAAACCATTTATAGTTTCATATCTGGTGTAGTGTCAAAATCTAATAAGTAATATGAAAATAGAAGAAAAAAGAAGGAAAATTAGGGAAAAATAAAAAAAATTTACTCGAATATTCTGTAAAAACGAAAATCAGCCAGTGGTAATCAAATTGAGAGAGACAAAGATATGTATATAGTATTCCAAATGAAAAGAAAAATGATAATATTACCTGGCAACAAGAAGAGGTAGATTTTGTAGGTTGCTCCCATAGTCCCATTTTGCTTCTCATATATTCGTCATTAAAAGATAGAAAAAATGTTAAGTGCTTAATGCCTTAGCATTTTGTTTTTCAAAGAAACCATATATAAATACTAAACTTGATGTAAAGATATGATACAAAAATATAAGAGTAAACAAAAATTATAAAAATAAATAATTTAAATAAAATAAATGAAATAGATTTTTATTTAACCATAAATGATATTATGACATAAATAAATAAAATAATATTATATAATAATAATGTTTTCATATATACATACATGCACACACACACACACACACACACACACACACACACACATATATATATATATATCTACATAAAATTTACTTATATGATTTTATTAAGGCATGAAATAATTATAAAGGCATAAAATTTGAATCTTTTAGTCATTATAATATTTAATCTTTGAAGTTTTCATTTAATAACTACAGTGAAATTTTTATTTTTGAAATCATCACAATTTTTTTTGATTTAATTAAAACACTTATGTATTAATATAAAAATATCAAATTATTTTCTTTTAAATTTTATGAAAATTTTAAAATTTTTTTTATAATTCAAAATTTCAAATCTATTAGTAATTATAGTTTTAAAAAATTCCTATAATAATAAAAATATTATTTTTTACTTTTATTTTAATAAATATTTAATTGTTTATTCATTTATTCATATATTTTTATAAATTTTTTAATTTAATAAAATATTTGTTTATTTTAGTTTTTTATTCATAGTAATTTGTATTTATTTTTATTTATTAATTAAAATATTTTAAAAAATATTATAAATTAATAAATTATATAATATTTTTTAATATATATATTTAAATATCATAAATAAATATTTCAGAAAAAATTAAGTATAATTTTTTAATAAATTTAGAATAAAAAAATAGTTATTTTAGTCATATTTAATGTAAATTTTTATTTGTATTTATATATTTATTAAATTTTATATTTATAATATCATATTTTTATTATTATATGAGGAGATTGTGCCTTTTAAGGATCGCTCATCTATAGACAATGACATACCTTTAATATAGAAAATTATATAAAATATTTAAATAAATAATGCTTAAAAAGATATCATTAAATATTAGTGATAGAAATTATCACTAGCCCAAATAGCTAGTAAAAATCCCTAGCTTAATGCATATATTTTGAGAAAATAAACATTTAAGGAATTATCGCTTTCAATTATATATAAAATCTAAAACAAAATACATTTTAATAATTATTTAGCGACATATTTTGTCTCATTTTAATTAACAATGGAACTTATGTAGCTAAATACGTCACTAAAGTTCCAGCTTTTCTTTGCATGAATATCTACAAATATCTTAGTGACTAAAAATTTTCATTCAAAGATTTTCGATACTAATTCATCACTAATCTATCGCAATATTTTAATTTATTGTAAAATCAAATATCCCTTGTTATTTCCTAGTTTATCCCTCGCTAATTAGCTAGGGAATTTATCCCTAGCTAAATTTTACTAGCTAAATAGACATTTTTTGTAGTGTATGTATTTATCTATCTTTCTATCTATATATCTATCTATCTATTTATCTAACTATCTGTTTGTCTATCTATCTATATATATAATGATCTATCAAACTATCTAAATATCTAAATATCTCTTTATTTATCTACTTATGTATTTATATATCTAACTATCTAACTATCTATCAATTAATCAATCCATCTATCTATCATCCACTGACGATCTGAACTCATTTTGCTCTATTATATTTACAAAGAATTATTCTAAATCACAATTCTAAATGAAACATACAATGACGTCAAATAATACTATTAATTAACTAAAATCACTTACATATAAATATGCAAAGGGAAAATATCGTGAATATCTAGGCAATGTGTTGGTAGAATCTACATGAAGAAATAGAGACTTTATTAGCATGCTAAAGTTGAAAAGATATCACTATATTGTTAGATGAAGAGAGCATGTCTCTTCTAGTGCACCAATTAAAGCCACACAAAAAGGCAAGAATTAGGAGAACACAAGAACCAAGTGAAAGAACAAGAAAGGGAAACAAAAAAAAGGAATTATAAGTTTGAAGGAGTAAGCTTCTAACTTCTCAATGAAGATCAAAGATCAAAATTTCAACTGTGATTCAACTCAATCTTTGAATATAAAATAAATAGTAAAGACAAAATAAATGGAATGAAGATCTAATTCCAAAAACATTTTTCAAATGAATTAATGAAGAATTTAGACATGAAAAATAATAGGTTTGGACTAGAAAACAAATCATACAAAGTATTAAACTAAAAAACATAGATGTGAAGTAGCTTGCAATTTCAGATTCTTAGTATTACAAATATTAACTAATTAAAGATACCAATAATTAGAGATATTAACATTAACATATTTTGTGGAAAACTACAATCAAAAGACAGTTTGCTAAAGAAAATTGAGTGAGATAAGAAGAATGATAATTAAGCAAAACTAGTTGACTAAAGAGCTCTTAGCAATTCTATCACATCCTTCTTAAAGTTTACTAACAATATAGAGATTAGAAATGGATGAATATAATCTAGTAAAACTAAAGCTTAATTTTAAAAAGACACATGACTTAAACACCAAGATTTAAGACCAAAGATATGCATAAATAAATAGTTAATTGAAGTAGCAGCCTAAGAACATACCATTTTATGACCTAAAGAACTGGCAAAAAATAGTAGTGCAAAAGAACTTAATCCTAATTTTTTAGTAATTTACTTAAATATTATTTACATAGACATCAATTCAAACTTAAACAATATGAAGGATGACAACTTATTCATTTAACAAAAATTATAGATATGATCATCACTTATATACTTTTGTCGATTAGATATTTGACTAAGAAATTAAATTTTTGTATTGAAAAGCCTATTTTCATTTATAGGATGGTTATTAGCTCACATAATATGTTATTTTCATTTTAATCTATTATGAGAAGAATGAACACATAAAAGTATTATTTTATCAAAGAAAAGATTAAAAAAGCAACATTTTGGCAAGAGCAGCCTGAAAGGGCTATTTTTCACAATGCCAATAATAAACGAGAAAATCAACCAAATGGCCACATCACTTTTTTTAAAAGATTCTAAAATAGGTTAATTTATTTTATCAAACAATAACATGGCTATAATTGCATAAAATTTATAAAATTATTTAATATACTAATATTATAATCTTACACCAAAACAAAATGTTGTAAATATTTATATGACATGCATATGTGTGTGTAATTTAATAAAGACTTAGTGTAGTCAATTTTTTTAATAGTACTATTAAACAATAATTAATATCAAGCCAAATAAATTAATTAAAACATCTACAATCTTAACAAAATAGAATTACAATGTAATTTATTGGGTACCTAATTAAAGCCCAAAAAATATGATTTATTAAGAAAAAAAAACTAAAAATAACTCATCATCATCCACCAACAAAAATTATAGCATCGACAACCTATCAACACGAGCAATGACAACAATATTTAAGGTTATAATGGTTAAGTTGTACCTTCTTCTTTGAAAAAAATATAAGTGTTTTACACTATAACGATAGAAACCTGATTAGTAAAAAATTTTCTACAGGTTCTTCATTTTCATCTTCTCTACAAAAAAAAAAATCTAAAATATAAAAACCCATCAATTAAAATATAATATATAACTTGAATTTAAAAAATTATTGTACCATGCTATTCTTCTCCTCTTGTTATTATTTTTTTCATCCTCTTTTACTATTCTTCTTCGAATTTCAGAGTTAGCACACTTTCTGTTGATTTGAAATCCATTAAACCTTAAAAAAAGAATCATTAAAATAAAAAAAAGTTCACACTATTATGAACAATATTATGGATGTCCATAAACGCTCCATTAATCTCTTGACAATTAATATTCTTATGACTATTATTATTCATAGATTAATGTGTATTAATTAGCATGGATTAATATGTATTCATTAATACATTTAATATGTATTCATTTATTAAACCCTATAAATAGGGAGCCTTTGTATGAGTCACAATATACTTGAAGGAATAAGAAATCTCTCCCCTATTTCTCTTATATCTCTCCCTCTCTTATCCTTCAATTTAATAATACATTATCAGAATGAAGCTCCATTGGATTTTCAAAGAGATATATTGAAGAATATAGAAACTCATCTGGTGGGATCCTCAATCGGTGATAATAATTTTTGTCTTAAAGATATTTTGAAGAGATATAATATGTATTCAAGAATATTGAATAATACATTAACACATACTATACTTAAAGATAATTTTTTGTTCCTCTTTAATAATGCAAGGATTAAATGTGAATACAATATTGGATAGTGAAAAATTGATTGAGAGCTTTAGAAGAGCTAATATATTGTTACTCGGAGGAACAAAAATTCATATTGATGATGCATTATATTTTACAAAGTCTCAAAAAAATTTAGTGAGTTTTAAAGATATTCGATGAAATGGATATCATATTTAGACTACGAATAAAGATAACACTGAGTATTTATATATTACTAATTTTGTCTCAGGTAAAAAAAATATATTGAAATAATTACCCTTTTTTTTGGTTTGTACTACACAAACATAAGCACAAATGAGACACATGCCATAGTAAACCAAAAGTTTACTGATGAAAATAATTTTATTGTTTGGCATGCCTGATTGGGACATTCTATGTCTATAATGATATAGAGAATCAATAAAAATTCAAGTAGGTATTCACTGAAAAATCAAAAGATTTTTTATCTAATGAGTTTTCAAGTGCTGCTTATTCTCAAGAGAAGTTAATTATAAGGTGATATATGTAGGCATATTCATCCACCATGTGAACCATTTTGATATTTTATGAATCTGATTGATACATTAATGAGATGGTCACATGTCTATTTGTTATCAACACATAACAGAGTATTTGCTAGATTTTTTGCTAAAATAATTTGGTTTTGGGCTCATTTTCTAGATTATCTGATTAAGTCAATTCATCTTGATAATTCTGGATAATTTACTTTCCAAGCTTTTAATGATTATTATATGTCTATTGGAATAACTGTTGAACATCCTTTAGCATATGTTCATACACAAAATGGTTTGGCAGAATCATTTATTAAATGTCTTCAATTGATTACAAGGCCATTACTAATAAGGATGAAGCTCCCAACATCTGCTTTGGGCCATGCTATTTTGTATGCAGTAGTACTGATTCGTATTAGACCAATGAATTATCATGAGTTCTCTCTTTTACAATTAGTTTTGTTGAGAACCAAATATTTTCCATCTAAAGATTTTTGGGGGTGTGGTTTATGTTTTGATTACTCCACAACAACCTACAAAGATGAGTCCCCAAAGAAGAGTGGGAATACATATTGGAAATGAATCTCCATCGATAATCAAATATTTAGAGCCAACAACTTGAAATTTATTTATGGCTCATTTTTTTGTTTGTCATTCTGATGAATCAGATTTTCAAACTTTAAAGAAAAAAAATAAATAGTTAGAAAAGGCTATTAGTTAGAATCAATTATTGTTGTCTCATCTTGACCCTCGCACAAAGGAATGTGAATTAGAAGTTCAAAATATTATTCATTTGCAAATTTTAGCAAATTAATTGCCAGATGTATTTTCTAATCCTAAGAGAGTATCTATATCCTACATGCCAACTACTAATGCTCCAATTAGAATTGAAGTTCTGGTAGGACAATCTATTGCTAATGAACCTAAATCATCAGAGAAATCTGGTCAACCAGTTGGTTTCTAAGATAAAAATCCTCAGAAAAGAAAAGGATTATAGAATCAAATTAAGGAATTGATAGCTCTGGAAGAGTCCCCAATTGTAATTCTAGAAAAAATTCAGGTACCTGAAACTTGTGACAATCAAGAGATCTCGATAAACTATGTCACAACTGGCCAAAGGTGGAATCAGAATATAATTGCTGTCGATGAAATATTTGCTTATAATATGGCACTCAATATTGTTAATGACAATAAGAACATTGAGTCAAATTCTATCAAGGAATATAGACAGAGAGATGATTGAGCAAAATGAAAAGATGTAATTGAAGTAGAATTAAATTCACTTTCAAAACACCAAAATTTAGATTCTATTGTACATACACATGATGGTGTCAAACATGTAGGATACAAATGAGTATTTGTATGAAAATGAGACGCGACAAATAAAATTTTCAAATATAAGGCACGATTAGTTATACAAAAATTCTCTCAAAGATCTGGCATTGATTATAAAGATAAGTATTCCCCTATAGTGGATGTAGTTATGACTTATTTATATGGACCACTTAACAGTGACATTTACATGAAAATCCTAGAAGGATTAAAATTGCTTGCAACACATAATTCAAGTGCTTAAAGACTTTATTAGATAAAATTATGCAGATCCCTATATGTGTTGAAGAAATCTAGATGCATGTGATATAATTCTCTTAGTGAATATTTATTATGAAAAGGGTGTAAGAATAATCCACTTTGCCCATGTGTATTTATTAAAAGATATGGATCTGAGTTTGTTATAAGTGCATTTTATGTTGATGACTTGAATATTATTGGGACTACGAATGAGCTTTCAGAAGCAATAGGCAACTTAAAGAAAGAATTTGAGATGAAAAATCTCAAAAAAACAAAAACTTGCCTTGGTTTGCAGATTGAACACTTAGAGAAAAGAATTTTTGTTCATCAATCAGCTTATATATTAAAGGTGTTAAAATAATTCTTTAATGATTATGCCCATCCATTGAGCACTCCAATGGTTGTAAGGTCATTAGATGTGAATAAAGATCCTTTCCAACCTTGGATGGATGATGAAGAGCTTCTTGTTCCTAAAGTTCCATATCTTAGTGTTAATGGAGCACTAATGTATCTTGCAAGTCACACACGACCTGATATATCATTTTATGTAAATTTGTTAGCAAGATATAGTTCTTGTCCAACAAGAAGATATTGGAATAGAGTTAAACATATAGTAATGTATCTTTGAGGTACGATGGATATGGGCCTATATTATCTCAATGTACCCAAAGCATAATTAATTAGTTATGTAGATGTGGGATATATATCTGATCCTCATAATGATTGATCACAAATAGGCTATTTGTTCACATGTGGTGATACAGCCATTTCATGACATTCTATGAAATAATTAATTACCCACCAGATCTAATCATGTAGAGATCTTAGCAATTCATGAAGCAAGTAGGGAATATTTTTGGTTAAGATCTGTAATACATCATATTCGAGGGTTATGTAGTTTGTCTTTTAGCAACGTGGTCCCTATGACCTTGTATAAAGATATTATCGCATGCATTGTTCAATTAAAAAAATGGGTACATTAAAGGGGATAAAACAAAACATATATCACCAAAATTTTTTTTTACTCATAATCTACAAAAGAAATGTGATATTGATGTTCAATCAATTTGTTTAACTAATAATCTAGTAGATTTATTCACCAAGGCTCTACCTACTATAACATTTGAAAGGCTAGTTCATAGCACTGGAAAGTGTAGGCTCAGAGATTTAAAGTGATGTTGCAAAGAGTAGGAATAAATTTTTTATACTGTACTCTTTTTTCCTTTACCATGGTTTTGTCCCACTGAAATTTTCTATAAAGGTTTTTAATGAGACAGTATCATGGACATTCAAGGGGGAGTATTATGAATAATATTATGGGTGTCCATACACTCTCCATCAATTTCTTGACAATTGATATTCTTGTGACTTTTATTATTCATACATTAATGTGTATTAATTGGCTTGGATTAATATGTATTCATTGGTACATTTAATATGTATTCATGCATTAAACCATATAAATAGGGAGCCTTTGTATGAGTCTTGAAGTAATAAGAATTATCTCCCTTGTTTCTCCTATATCTCTCGCTCTCTTGTCCTTCTATTTCACAATTTCAGAGCTAGCACACTTTCTATTTATTTAAAATTCATTAAACCTTTAAAAAATAATCATTAAAAAAAATTCACTCTACCAATTTATCATTAACACATTTGACCTCAACAAAAAAGCATCATTTAGCTCACTACTGCTTTTAAATTTGCAAAACTTATTATTAATTTCTCATTAAATTATAATGAAAATAAACAAAAAAAAAACACAGAGAGAGAGACATTCTTTGTTTAATATGGTTATTCAAAATGATGGTGCGATGGTAGTGCGCTCTAAGACTCTAAGGTTTTTTAGAAGTGAACTAACCTAATTATGTAGAGATGACCAGATGGGGGAGAGACGGGCCAGAGATGGAAAATATTAGAAAATGAAATTATTTTATATTAACCATTAATTATATTATTTCATAAATAGATAAATTTATGCTTAATAATTTATGAAATATTTATTGTTATTTTTTATAATACTATTTATAAATTAATCAAATAAATTTCAGAAATAAAAAAATTAATTTATGGTGATAACATTGGAGAAAATAAATAATATTACTAATAACCATGGAAACTATTAATTAGTAATTAAATTTTTATATTAATTCATTTATTAAAAATACATATTATTTCATATAACCATTGATAAATTGTATAAATGTATAACCATACAAAATTTATAACATCTCAATTAAATAAAAAAAATAACCAAGTAAATAATTAATAAGTAACATATCAATAATATTCAAACAACTAATAAAATATTTGAACATAAAAATGAAAGAAATATATAATCTTAACATTATACAAAAAAATAAAATTAAAAATTAATTACTTAAAAATATAATTCATAAAAATAAGACTGCAAATAAATCCAAAATTTTTTTAAAAAAAGATAAAAGGATCCAAATTTAACTTGTATATTACTATAATAAATGATTTTAGATAATTTTTTAGTAGCTATTTTAATATTTAAAAAAAAACAAGTAGAAAATATTAAGCAAAAAATAATTTTCTATACTATGATTTTTAACTTCTTAAATAATAATTATACATCTAAGTAAAAAGATGAGTTACGATAACTATAGTACATAATAAATGAGAAGTATCAACAACAATTTTTTAAAAAAAGATTTGTTTACTTCTTTAAAGTAAGCATCATGATAGAAGAGCTCTATGAAGACTCCTAAATGACAATGATAATTGTCTTGTCTCCCTCAATACCTAATAATACTCTGCCTCATTTATAGATAAAACTGCTAACATCCCTCTATGATGTATCATTTCTTAATATGATATATAAATTATAGGGATAATCTTTTGTGTATGCATACAAGCATCATATTGCACATCACTATTCTTTCAATTGCACATTTATATTAAAGTATAAACTTGTATATATAATGGCTAATGATTATATAAATATTAAAGTGTTTAGATATAATGTTGTATTTAGAATATTTTTATAAATGTCACACACACACACACACACACACACACACACACACACACACACACACACACACATATATGTAAACAATTTTATAAATATTATATAGTATATATATCACATTTTTATAAAAATTATACATATTATATTTATATATAAAAATTTATATGCTATATAAATGATTATAAATATGTATAAATATTTTATATGTTATATAAATGTTATATAAACAATTATTAAAATGGATAGTATTATGTAAATATTGTATAAATATTTATAAACATTTATACATATGTATAAATATTTATATATAATATTATAGGTTTATATAAATATATCAATGTATATATATAATGTTATATGTTTATATATATTAAAGTATAACCATATATATATTTATTGTCATACAATTATATAAATGTATAAATGTTTTATATAATGTTATGTGTTTTTAAGATTTATATAAATATTATATTGCTACAAATCGAGCATACCATTTTCCAAAACAATATACCTCACATGCTATAGTGTTTTTGAAAATTGATTTATTGTTTTAATTTTTTTTTTCAAATCATGAAATATACAGAAAGAATAAAAGTATTTCTTGAGTTTTCAAGAAAGTAAAAATCTTTTATTTTGATGTATTTTTTAATATGATTAGGTATATCTTTTTAATATTATTTTAATGCACCATTAAATAATTTTCCCTATGTCTAATAACATCTAACAACAATAACAAATTATTTTGAAACAATATTAAACTAGCAAAAAAAAAGTTGTTAGTAATCAGCATCACCATGAGTAGCTCATATTTTATATTTTAATTGAGGATGATTTTTTTTTACATGAAAAAAATTAATTCTTTCTTTATTTTTATCAAAATTAATGAGGTTGTGATAAAAAAACATGAACAATATTAAATTTAATGAATTTAATTTTATCAAGATTATACAATAAACACAAACATAACACTCATGTGTTTTAATTCTAATTTATTTGTTAAGCAGGACTTGAAATTTTTTATAATTTGGACTATTAATTGGCTGTAAATTTTATTTTCTTATAATTTGGACTGTTAATTGTAATTAATTATATTTTGAAACTATAAAATAATTTAGAATCTAATATATTTTTTGTAAAGTTTTCAAATAGAAAAATAAATGAATTGTTTAGCATGAGAAACAAGCTTTAGCATAGCATCATTATGCATATCACTATTCTCTTAGTTGCAAATATATTTATTTGAATGTTTGAAAGAATAGCAAAAACTCAACAATTCTTTCACTAATTATGAATATTCTTGATTATATGAGTATTCTAATTTGAGTTGGATATAAGTTTTAGCAAAAGATTAATAATTTTTATAATTTTTAAAATAAAATATTTAAATATTATCTCTTGATAAAATAAAAATTTATTATATTTTAACAAAAAACAATGTCAACTTGACAATTCAAGTAGCACAACCTGATTCGTTATTCACTTGCAAACTAGGCAACAATTATCTAGCTTGAGTATTTTCGGCCTACTAAATCAATGTGAGCAACCAAACTCTCTGAGATATTAGTTTTGCCGAACTTAATTTCCAATTAAACTAATAAATATTTTGGCATAACCCAAAATATCATCTCTAACACAAACATAATAAAAAGTCAAAACTTAGATCACTTGTAAACTATTTTGAATCATAAACTATAAAATATATGATTTTCTTTGAATTAAATTGTTCATGAATAAATAAAATATATTGTGTTAAACAATAATTTAAATAATAAGATTTAAGAGAATACTAACGTTACATCCTATCCATTATTTGTGATCAGCTAGCATTCATAAAAATTTTATATAATCCTAATATCAATTCTTTCTCAAGTAAGCTTGGTATTTATGTTGTATGTATGCCAACTAGAATGGAAGTTGAGATTATCGTTAAATTGTTTTTCATGGTTTATGGTGTTGTACATAAAGGTTCACCAACCAATTTCCAATTTTTAAATATCTATAACCTATTTTATGCATATTTTTTCAGAATATTTACATACAAACATGCTGCATAATTAACAATGCTTGTAAGATTTACCAATGCCATAAAAGTTGCTACTATTAGCTCAGGACCAACACCCTTAAATTCTTGTATTACAAAAGTAATATCATCAAATTAAACTTCAGTTTTAAAATGAAAGGAAGACAAAAAGTTGACACTTAATCATACTAACCTTGGTCAAAAGAAAAGTTGCCCATGGGGAAAATGCTGAAAAAAGTAGGTCCAGTGAATAAACTAACAGTCTCGACATATATAGGAAAATTGAACAAATTTAGTATCATGTATTACGTAATCAACATGTAATTATAACATAAGAAAAATAAAATTAATAAAAGATGCTCTAGAGAGATTACTAGCAGATATCTAATTGATATACAATAAAAAATTTGTTGTGGAGTAGATTCCAATGACTCACTTCCATTTTTTCTCGGTTGTTAAAGTCAATCCTAGGAACACAATTCCTCCTATCACCTGCTAAAGTGGATACTTAATATTAATAAATGGTAAGAATAGTGAGCTTAAACTTTTCAAAAAAAAACATGGAAAAAAAATTATATTGTGTGAGATTGATCAAAATTATCAAGTTCATGATAATTATATATCTATATGTTTAACTATATATAACTATATATAACTATATATAGTTAAAAATTATCAAGTTCATGATAATTATATATCTATATGTTTAACTATATATAACTATATATAACTATATATAACTATATATAACTATATATAGTTAAAAATTCAAAATTATCAAAATTGTATGAATATATATATATATATATATATATATATATATATATATATATATATATATATATATATATCTATATGTTTAACTATATATAACTATTTTAACTGCATATACTAGATGTTTTAATAAACTAATTATAAAATATTCATAAAAAACACAATTTCTCATATTTTTGAAAATTAAAATTTGGAAAAGAAAATTCACTCTTATAATTTTCTGTCTATAAACAAAATTAAAAATTCAAGTTCATGATAGTTTATATTGGAAATATATTTCTCTTTAGTACATATAGTAAAAAAAACACAAGTGGTGTTAAAGTATATAAAAACCACTAAGGTTTTGAGGATAGGTTACGTGTGTGTGTGTGTGTGTGTGTGTGTTTCAGGTTGAAAACTATAATGTTTTTGAAAAATATTCAAACATATGCATACAAACACACACACACACACACACATATATGTACATATATACATACACATATATATATATACACATACATGCATAAATATACTTACATACATACATATATATATACATACAAAAATATATATATACATACATACATACATACATACACATGTATACACCTACATATATACATACATATATATATATATATACACACACACATACATACATACATATATATATATATATATATATATATATATATATATATATATATATATATGTATATATACTATAATTATATATATATATATACACACACACACACACACATATATACATACATATATGCTAAATACTTACATACATATATATATATATACATATACATACATACAAATATGCTAAATACCTACATACATATATGCTATATACATACATATATGCTATATATATAAGTTTTCACGTTATATGTATATAGTGACAATAAATCTAAGAGGCATTTATAGTATACTAAAATAAAAATATTTTATTTTTAAACATTTTTTACTAAACTTTAAATTGAGTTATTTTTTAGTAAATATTTTATAATTAATATACCAAAGCACATATGGTGGGGAATACAAAGGCCCAAATGAAATATTTTATGAGCCAATAATATTTGTGATTGATACAATACATGATATTAATAACAATAAAACAAGTTATCATTTTGATTTTAATGATGAGAACAAATATTACAAATCATTTTGATATGAATTTATATTTGTGTAACTAATATTTATAGCTTTTGACCACACCTTATCACAAGATAATAAATGCGACATCTATGCTACATATTATATACAATATAGGATTGCGTAGATGTTTCAGTCAAATCACAAATATGTTTACAAAAGGAACAAAGGAATAATAACACTTTTTAGCATCAAACTTGAAATTTCCACCAATGAACCCCTGCCACTTGTCTAAATTCATTAAAACATGTTAACTCCCACAATAGGCTAACATATATAAAAATCTAGAACATTTCCACACACACACACACACCCACTCAAATAGAGGAAGAGGAATTGTACAAAAGCAAACATATGAACAAGAAAAACTAATAGTGGTAATGTAAAGTATATTATTGCTTTGCCTTCAATCGCTTTACTGGAGCATTAACATATCTATGCATCCACAAGCAATGTATTTCATAGGATTAGAGAATCAATATCTAAGATTATGAAATACATATAGTTACTTGAGTAGCTAATGATATACATGTAAAATATATATATTTCTTGAATAATGCACTACAGACTAAGAAAACATTGGGGGTCTTACAAGTGATTCATCATTTGAGGTTTTATTTATCTTTATTCTAGTTTTGTTCTTTTCTTTGCCGATTAACCTAATAATGAATCTTTGCAAGACATTTGATGTAAGATGCATGAAAAAATTTTGATTCAAAGCCTTTAGACATTGCCATGGTCCGTCCTATGCATGGGTCCCATCTTTACTAATTTCAACTGGATCAAAAGGTGGTCGAGTTCTAATATCTTCATTATTCCTAAAACATTTTGTTTTTTGCACTTTCTTTCTCTCTAAACATCAGTGTTGGACATCTTTTAGATATTTGTTGAAGTTGTATGACTATCATCTTAGATTTGTGTTTGTTCATGTTTATAATTACTATTTTTATATATCTGTAAATATGTTTATGTACCCAAATATTTTGGGTAGAGTTTTAGTTTATAATAGGTATGTAAAAGGTTTGGCTTGTCCTCTTGGTGATAGGAACAACACCTTAGCTTTTAAAGTTGTGAGATGGACAAAAAAATTCTCGTCCCATGCAAATGCAGGTTTGTTCTTGACACTCTTATTTCGTGCAGATTTTCGTCCTCCTTGTGCATTGTATTTTTTTTGTAATTTTTTTCGTTGTTTCTTTTAGGTTTTCTTGCAGTATATACTACAATATATATTTATACTATAGTATATATATATATATATATATATATATATATATATGTGTGTGTGTGTGTGTGTGTGTGTGTGTGTGTGTGTGTTTGTGTGTGTTTGTGTGTGTGCGTGTGTGTGTAGATCTACTATAGTATATATGCACGTATATACTACAAAATATATATATGTATATACTGAAGTATATATGTACGTATATACTGAGTTTATATGTACATATAATACTATAACATATATGTACTACTTAGTATATCTACAAATATACTCCAGTATATGTACATATATACTCAATATATAAGCACATATAATTATGTAGAATTATATGTACATATATACTTAGTATATATGTACTTAGTATATATGTACATATAATAATGCAGTATATGTACATATATACTCAGTTTATATGTAAATATAACACTATAATATATGTACATATATACTCACTATATAAGAATATATAATTTTGTAGTATTATATTTAAATATATACTGAGTACATATGTACTTAGTATATATATACATATATACTGAGTATATATGTACATATAAAACTATAGTATATAGTTATATATATACTGAGTATAATTATACATATAATAGTGTAGTATATATATAGATATACTTCAGGAATACATGTAACGAGTGAAAATGCTAGTATATATCTACATATACACTATAGTATATATGTACAAATATACTATAGTATTATATATTTATGAAAACATAACTTTTTTTATTTATTTATTTTGATTTGATTGACTGTTTAAATTTAATATAGTCATGGTACCGCATTGTTCCCCATATGAAGCTTGTATAAGTGAAGGGATTTTCACTAGACAAAACGTATAGCAACTTGGATAGCTTTGTCGTAGCAGAAAGATGGTGATCGGAGGAGTAGAGGGAAAGAAAGCAATGTCATTGCACAGATAGAGTATACTTTATACATTGTCGTTAGATACATTGATGAATAAGATGCAATAAAATTTTGTTATGTTTTTGTTTGAATTATGTAAAATATTGAATCAAAATAATTTATTAAATAATTTTATTTATTGTTATTTATAAAGTATTGTTTATAGTTTCTATTTTTATTCAATTTAATATAAAAATATTAAATTATTTAATTAAAATTTTTTTAAAAAAATAAATTTTTGAAAAAAGTTTTGAAATGAAAATTGCTATGGAATTTTCTCTTGCTAATTTAGCTAGGGATTTTTCCTTTACTAATTTAGATAGGAAAATTAATATTTTAGCTAGGGATTTTTTCGTTGCTAAAATTTTTTTGCTATGGACTATTTCCCTCTCTAATTTTTAGCGATGAGCACACTAGATTGTGAAAGCTTACATTGCTATATCCATTTAGCGATGGAAACTACCATTTAGCTTGCTAATTTAGGTAGGAAAATTATTATTTTAGCTGGGGATATTTCATCGCTAAAATTTTTTAGATAGGAAAACTTTGCCTTGCTAATTTATAGGGACGAGCACTTCAGATTGGGAAAGCTTCTATTGTTAATCCATTTTTAAATGCCATTTAGCAAAATAAAACTCGAGTGGCTAAGGAATTGTCCTTAGTTGTTTTAGATTTTTTGTAGTAATATATAGATAGATAGACATGTAGATATACAAAAAGATAGTTAGATATATATAGATAGACAGATAGATAGAAATAAAAATAGATAAATAAATAGATAGAAAAAAAGATAGATAGATAGACAGATAGATAACCAATAGATACATAGGTATATAGTCTGAAAATCAATAGATAAATAGATAGACTTATAGATCGATAGATTTTTAGCAAAATAGATAGAAAGATAGATAAACATATAGATAGATTGATTGATAGACAGATAATAAAAAGTAAAATAGATCGATAGATAGACAAATTCATAGATAGATTGATACATAGATAAATAGATAGATAGATAGAAAGATATATAGATATATAGAAAGATAGATAGACAGATAGATAGATAGATAGTTAGTTAGTTAGACTGATAGATAGACTATAGATAGACAATTAGACTGACAAAAAGATAGAAATTTGATTGATAGATAGACAGATACATAGAAATATAGATAGACAAATTGATAGACAGACAGATAGATAAATAGATAGATATACAAATATATAGATATATAGATAGACAGATAGATATATAGAGAGATAAACATATAAATAGAAAAGTACATATAAAAATATATAGATAAATAGATAGAGAAATAGATAGAAAGATATATAGATAGATAGAAAGATAGATAAATAGAATGATAGATAGACATATAGATAGATATACAGATAGATAGATGGATAGATAGATAGATTGAGAGATATACACATATATAGATGGATTGATAGATAGAGTGAGAGATAGACTGATAGACTGATAGAAAGACTGACAAATAGACAGACAGATTAATAAAGGTAAGGTGGAGTATCCTTGGCTCAGCATTATAATACATAGGGCTTCGACGCTACTAAAGCACTTCGCTAACTCGAAGTGCCTCGCTATGAGAATCTAGCTACGCATAGTTAGATAGATGATAGATAGACAGACAAACAGATACATAGATAGAAAGAAAGATAGATAGATTAATAAATTGATTGATAGAAAGAAAGATTGAAAGATGGATACAGAGATTGAGAGATAGATTAATATATAAATTGATCAATAGATTGATAGAAAGATATATAGACAAATTAATAAAAAGATAAATAGATATATAGATAGATACATAGAAATAAATATATAAAGAGAGATGAATAGATGGATAGATAAATAGACATATTGATAGAAATATAGATAGATAGATAGATAGATATACATATAGATTGTCTAATTGATAGATAGACTGATAGATTGACATATAGAAAGACATATAGATAGATAGATAGATAGATAAATAAATAGATTGACAGATAGATAGAAATAAATATAGTTAGATAGATTGACATAAATATATATATATATATATATAGATATATAGATAGATAAATATATAGACAAATAAATAGATACATGGATAGACAGATGTAAAGATTGATTGATTTAGATTCATATACAGATTGAGAAAAATATTGTAAGATCGATAGATAGAATGATTGAAAAAAAGATAAATAGATAGATATATAGATAGACATATAGATAGAAGGATAGATAGGTAGAGATAGATAGACAGAAATAAAGATAGATAGATAGATAGATAGAGAGAGAGAGATAGATAGATATACAAATAGATATATAAATAGATAGACATGTAGATTGATAGAAATAAAGATATATAGATAAATAGATAGATAGATAGACAAGTAGATTGATTGCTAGACAAACAAATAGAAATGTAGATAGACAGACAGATAGACAGATAGATAGATAGTCATATAGATAGACAATTATATACCTAGAAAGATTATTTGATTATTAATAAAAAAATAAAGAGAAAGATAAATAGTAGATACAAAGATAGATAGAAAGATTGATAGACATATAGATAGACATATTGATAGACATATAGATAGATAGAGAGATATTTTGCCAGATAAATAAAAATTAGATAGATATATAAACCGATAGATAGATAGATAGTTAGACAGATAGATATATACAAAGATAGACAGGTAGAAAGATATATAGATAGATAGTTAGACAGATAGATATATACATAGATAGATAGATAGAAAGATATATAGATAGATAGTAAGATATATAGATAGACAGATAGTAAGATATATAGATAGAAAGATAGAAAGATAGATAGATACACAAATAAATAGATAGTTAGATAGATAAACAAATAGATAGACAAATTCTTAAATAGATTGATAGATTTATTGATCGATATATTGATAGAAAGATTCATACAAAAAATTACAGACAAATTGAGAGACAAATTGATAGACAAATTGATTTACAGATTGATAGACAGATAGTTAGAAAGATAGATATATAGATAGATAGATTGATTAATAGATAAATATATAGATAGATAGATATATAGATTAATTGCTAGATAGATAGTCATATTATTAGATAGGTCGATAAAAAGAATATTAAAAAGATTGATTTACAACTAGATAGGTAGATAGATATAGATTTATAGATAGATAGATGGATAGAATGACATATAGATTAATAAATAAATAGACATATAGAATACCAGTTAGATAGAGAGATAAATAGGCAGATTGATAGATAGATTGATAGATAAATTGATTGATAGATAGATGGATAGAAAAATAGACATATTGATAGAATGAATGATAGATAGATAGGTAGCTAGATTGAACGATAGTTTGATATAAAGATAGACAAGTTGATAGATATATATATATCGACATATTATTAGATAGATACATGGATAGATAGATTGATAGACAGATATATAGAAAGATAGATAGATAGATACATAAATAGATAGATCGATAGATAGAAAGATAAATAGTGATACAGACAGATAGATATATATATATATATATAGCAATATAAATACATAGATAGATTTACAAGAAAGGTAGATAAATAGATTAATTGATAGATAGACAAATAGATTGATATATTAATAGTTAGATAGATAGATATAAAGATAGATAAATAGATAGATATATAGATAGATAGATATATAAATATATAGATAGATCGATAGACAGTTAAATATATTGATAGTTATAAAGATAGATATTTATATAGATAGATAGATAGACAAATAAAAAGATAGATATACTTATATATAGACATATAATTAGATAGACAAATAGACAAATAAATAGACATATATATAGACAAATTAATAGTTTGAGAGATACATAGTGTGATATATAGAATATATATATATATATATATATACATAAAGATAGATAGATACATAGAAATATAGATAGAAAGAATGATATATAAAAGATACAAAGTTAGATAGATAGACAGATAGATAGATATGTACAAAGAAAGATACAAAGACATATATATAGACATAAAGATAGATAGATAGATAGATAAATTGATAGATAGATAAAAATATAAATACATACATATATAAATAGAAAGTTTGATAGATAGAAAGATTTTGAGGTAGATAGATAGATAGTTAGAGAGATAGATAGATTGACTGATAGATAGACAAATAGATAGATAGACAGATAAATATATAATCAGAATAATAGATTAACAGGTAGATAGCTAGATAGACTTAAAGATAGACAGATATATAAACAAATTGATAGACATAAAGATATGTAGATAGATAGATAGATAGATAGGTGTATAGACAAATAGATAAACAGACAGACAATTATATTGATTGATAGATAAATAATAGAAAAATAGAGAGATAGACAAATAGAAATACTGACAAATAGATATATAGATAAACTAATAGATAGATAGATTGATAGATTGATTGAAAGAAATATTAAAAGATAGATATATAGATCGATAGATAGACAGATTGATATATAGAGTGATAAAAGATTAATAGACATATTGATAAATAGAATGATAGGTAGATTAATAGACATATATATAGACAGATTGATAGACAAATAGATAGATAGACACATAGATATACATATATATGATGAAAAGATAGACATATATATAGACAGATAGATAGATAAACAGATAGATAGATAGATAGATAGACACACTATAAAGGTATTGTTCTTTTTTTTGTTGTTTTAAATCAATTTTTAAGGTTTTAATGCAAGAAATTTGCAATTCCATATCTTATCATGTTATTGATTATTTCATTCTCACACATGTTCATGTTTTTATCAGTATCCCTATCTTTTGTATTATTCTTCGATCCATTTCACTTGAATTAACCAAGTTGTAGAGCATGCCAGCATATCTTACTATTGCATTAATCTATAAAATATTTACATTTCTGAGCATAGACATATTATTATCATTGGATTCAACTAAATTAGGTTACTTTTATTATAGAGCTCTAGTCCACTTTAGGTTGATCCATTTATTTTATTTCATGTAGTTACTGGCTTAAATAATTCGATTTCATCCAAAGGGTTTTGAAGTTTTGATTTATGCTGCAGCTTGTAAATTTAATCATAACTTAAATACTACAACTACTAGGGTTCTTATGCAGAATGCTTTAAGAATCTACTCAAATTCAGATCTTTGCTTTGAGTATCTTTGAATGGAACTTACATACCTCAACAAGCTGATGGCAAGGAATCATTATCTTGGGTTAACTTTATATTTTCATTATTATTTTTGATATTGTGTTCTCCTGTTCATATTTATGTCACTATGATGAGATGTAGTCTCAATGTTTTATTGAGGGTAAATCTCAGTTGAACCAGCAATATAGTAGACTGAAATATTGTAAAATTTATTTTGGGTAAGTATTATATTTATATTTCTTGTTACTTTGTTGTTGTTTGTTACTTTGATAGGTGATAGGGGGACCAATAATGGGTGACTTGTGTGCTCTGAGAAGCTTAATTGAGGAAGGTATGTCTTCAATCTTTCTTTTTTTATTACTTTGAGATGCACAATATACCTCAAAAAATATGAAATGCTATTGCAGTTTAGTGAACATTGTATTTACATTTCAACGTGTTACAAAGATTTTTATTTTTCATCAACTCATCTTATTTCTTTCATTTTTAGATGTTAAAGTACTTTCTTCAATGGGGCATTGCCATATAAATTTTGAATGGAAATTATCAATGAGCTAATATGTTTCTTAAATCAATGCGTTTTTGGCGCATAACTCAATTACTTAAAAATTGTTGGCCATGGATGCTAGATGTTAGGGAGAACCATTCTTGATGATTTTCTTCACTAATAGACTAACTTATAAAAAAATTAATCATTTGTGGCTCCATACTAATATTGAGGGAGCCGTGGTTTTGGCTATGCTCAGAACCTCAATATTCAAATTTAGAATATAAATGGTTTATATGTGGTTTTAATGCGTGTGTTTCTTATGGAAAGTTTTAAAGAATATCTGAAAAAAAAGAAAAATATCATGGATGCATATAAGGTGCTGACATATATCAGAAAAACACAATAAATTAAAAAATTTTGGTTTTTGGGGACAAGCTACATATATTTTGGGACTTTTGTAGAAATTTGTGAGTTTAAAAAGGATGTGGAACATTCTTCTATGCATGTCTTAGAAATTATAAAATCACCCATTGCTTCAAGATAACTTATGAGATTTAAATGATCTAATTTTAAATGTAATTTTGAAACACATATGCAAAATATAATCATTATGATATTTAAATGATCCAATATTTAAAAAAATAAAAATATTTCTCAATTATTATATCATTTATCTTTTTTTATAATTATTTTATGTTTTATATGAGAGCTTTAAGTATGTAAGTTATCATAATCATTTTCATATTTTTATATAGAGGATTACAAAACATATTTGTAGTTAGAATTATGTGTGTGTATTGTATGATATATTTTTTTATTTGTGTATTTATTCTTTATGACTTGAATGTGTGATTTTATTAATTCTAATTTATTAGATTTTATAAGAATTTTAAAGTTAAAAGTATTTAAGTGAGAATAATACTAAGATGTGTAATAACTTAGGAAATCTTCATGTTGAATGTATATATAAGAGTAATATTGAGATGTGTGATATTTTTAGAGTCTTGGAGCGATGATAAGTGACTTGATCCAAGTAAGCTAAGTCTCATATTCGAGACTTGTCAGATATAGCTGTTAGAGATCTGGCTTAGATTTCCGTTCAATTTACTAAAATAATATTTGTAGAGGATTTTTTATTAAGTGCTAAAGGGAAGATCACAAGTGGATCTACTCCTCCTTGAGGTATTGATGATAATTTTTCAAAGCCTACTAGTTTAGATGAAATTTAATTTAGTGTGTCATTTTGGTTTATCAAAGGTTCCACATACAAGCCATATTTTGACATTGACACTTGTTATAAAATGAGATGGAGAATTTAAAATAAATAATTAAATTTAACTTGAACACAAATTGAAATAACATAAATCAAATTTCAATAACTCTTATATACATATTAACACATAAAAACCCCTTATATATGAGGCAAGTTCATTTGAGCGGCCCACATGAGTTGGGCGCTCCCATCAAGAAGGAAAATAAAAGTAATAAACCACAAATTTTAAATAAGTAACTCCAATAACAAATTTAAATATCCTTTTTATACGGGTGTTTGTAAGTTCAAAATATCAAAAGTTAAATTTAACAAATTAATTTTAACTAGAATCAAAGAATATTTACTTGTAACATAATAAACTAAAAATAATTAAAACAATAATTGTGTTGGCGATAATAAGAGCATCCAATGATGTTCTCAAATAATTTTTGGGTGTTCAAGAGAAGATCCTAAAGAGCTACAAGTCCATTATAGTTAGATTATAGGCAATGATGTCGGCTCATGAAGGAAGGTTGGCTCACTTAAAGAGTTTTCATGGAGAAATATCTGAATAGAATCAATTTATATGATAGGAATTAATAATGAAAGCATATGACAACATGAAAATTTTTTAAATTGTGGGTTAAATTGTTTATGGGCCTTATTACAAACATATGATACAACAGGCATGGGTGACCCATGAAATTTGAAACTCTAGGATGAGAAGACAATCCTGGGTTAGAAGAAACATCTATAAGATTCATCAAAGTAGAACTTGAACTTGCCACTATATATGGAACATCTTTAAGTTATATTGACAAATCCCTATCATGCAATTCATCATTTTACCATAAAAAATATTGCTAGCGAAATTATGTTTAATGTCTGTTATATTTAGTTTTTTTTGATAAACTACTTTGTATAACTAAAGTGTTTTTATTTCAATATTTTGTTAGTGCTGAAGATAAAATATTGAAAGATTGGGAATGCAGCAATAGCACAATAATGGGTGTCCTGCTACCCAGTCAATGGGCCGAAAAAAATTTTGGAGCACAACCTGATCTATCCAAGTGATTTGACCTGCTCCATCATTGATATCGAAAAATTATTTAATATAAATTGATTTTTTATGTTTGTTTTTCGTTGCTACCAATTTTCTACAAAATTGTTCATTTTCATTTTCTCTCTCTGCGTGATTTTTTTCTTCGCGATTACTGCATTTATAAGACATTGTTTTGGTAATAATCTATAAACACATAAGCATTTTTCTAGTGGATATAGCTAGTCATGCTGAATGACTAGTGAATCACATAATTTTCTGTGTTTCTAGATTATTGTTTTATTTTCTTCTATGATACTGGATTCTGGTTGTAGATATATCATTTTTCACTTTTCTTCTTCTTCTGAATCTATAAATTTACAAATCTTGGTAACTGAATTACTAACAATGTCTTATCTCAAATCATAAAGCCAACAAATTCATCATGTTTTCTAAGCTAGGAAAAAATTTTTATGACTCGATAACTTTTTAATAAAATTGAAAGAATTCTGCTTAGTAATGATTAAAAGATTATACTTTGAAAAATTTAACTTATTATCTAATTTAAATTTTCTAGCATCATTAAGATCATTACCAAAATATATGTATTTGGATAAAATTGTTCTTTTTGATTTAGAATATTTAGTCTAAGATTGCCTTGACATATGAAAGGAACCCTCACTAACAACAAATGTAGTTGATGGTCTAAATTTATTGTATATTTTTAATATATTCATAATAGAATAAGTTGAATATCTTAATTTCTTTTAGAATAAGTGTCATGATAGTCTATATGGAAGAAATAATTCACTACAAGAAAAATCCCAAATAGCTAGGGACAATTCCCTAGCTAAATGGGGGGTTTCCATCGCTAAATAGGATATTACGATGGATTAATGATGGAAGCTTTCCTAATCTAAAGTGCTCATCGCTAAAAATTAGTGAGTGAATGAGTCCCTAGCTAAAAATTTTAGCGACTGAATATTCCTAGATAAAATAATAATTTTCCTTGCTGAATTAGCAAGTTAAATATGAGTTTCCATCGCTAAATGGATAAAATGACGAAACCTTTTCCAATCTAAAGTGTTTGTCTCTAAAAATTAAGGAGGGAAAGAGTCCCTTGCTAAAAAATTTTATCAACTAAAAACACCCTACCTAAAATAATCATTCCCTAGCTAATTTAGCAGGGAAAAATTCTCTAGCCAAAAATAGAAAGAGAAAAATCTCTAGCTATTCTCATTTCAAAACATTTTTCAGAATTTTATTTTTTTTTCAAAAAAAATTAATAAAATAATTTAATATTTTTATATTAAATTGAATAAAAACACAAACTATAAATGATAATTTATAATTAATAAAAAATAAAATCATTTAATAAATTATTCTGATATACTATTTTACATAATTAAAACAAAAACATAACAAAATGTTATCACATCTTATTTATCAATGTATCTAGCAATAGCGGATAAAGTATAATCTATCCGTGCATTGACATTACAATCTCTCCCTCAGCTCTTCTGATCACCATCTTTCTATTGTGACAAAGCTGTCCGAGTAATGACGCATCATGCCTAGTGAAAAATTCTTTCTCTTCAACAAACTTCATATGGAAAATATTGTGGTATCATATCTATACAAAAATTAAACAAGTCAATCAAATCAAAATAAATAAATAAATAAAGTTCTTTTTTGATAAATATATAATACTGTAATATATATGTACATATATACTAGCATTTTACTAGTTACATATAATACTATAGTATATATGTACATATATATTGATATATATATACATACATACATATACATATACATATATAGAAGTATAAATGTATATATACTATAGTGTATATGTTTACATGGGTATATATGTATATGTACATATATACTGGTATATATGTACAAGTATTTATATGTACATATATACTCGGTATATATACATATAGACTACAGTCTATATGTACATATATAAATGTAAACATATACACTGTAGTGTATATCTATACATTGGTATATGTATATGTATATATATACGTGTATATATATACAAGTATTTGTATGTACATAAATACTATAGTGTATATGTACATATATATGTGTACACATATACACTGTAGTGTATATGTACATATATATATGTCTACACATATACACTATAGTATATATGTACATATATATGTACTTGTATGTACATATACACTGTAGTGTATATGTACAAGTATGTACATATATACTGGTAAATGCTTGTACATATATACCAATGTATACATATACACTATAGTATATATGTACATATACACTACAGTGTATATGTACATATACTACAGTGTATATATGTGCATATACACATATATTAGTAAATATTTGTACACATATACTAGTATATATATGTGTGTGTGTGTGTTTTATATAGGTATATATGTATATATACATATATACTTGTATATATGTATAAGTATTTATATTAAAGTAGAGCATAAATATCTATTATGGAGCATGAACATCAAACAACTAAAAATGTTGTCACAAACATAAAAAACATAAACAAACACATAATAATGGCTACAAAAATCATCTTTGTTTGTTTGAAATTTGTAACTAGATTTTATAAGATAAAAGTTCAATACATACATACATACAGTGCATAAAGTATAATCGATTCATCAAATTGATGTTGCTTTATCTTCCCCAGCTCCTCTGGTCACTAGCTTTCTGCTGCGACAAAGCTGTTCTAGTCACGGCGCATCAAGTCTAGTGAAAAATCACTTCTCTTCTATAAGCTTCGAATGACAAATATTGTGGTACCATATCTGTATGAAAATTAAACAGTCAATCAAATCAAAATAAATAAATAAAATAAGTTCTATTTTGATAAATATATAATACTATAGTATATTTGTAAATATATACTATAGTTTATATTTACATATATACAAGTGTATACATATGCACTATATTATATATATACAAGTACACTATAGTGTATATGTACATATACTATAGTGTATATATGTACATATATTGAGTATTTATATGTACATATAAATATGTACCAAAACTGCAGTGTATTTGTACATATATACTGGTATATATTTACATATACATATATACTGGTATATATGTACAAGTATTTTTATGTACATATAAACTCAATATATGAAGAAATACACTATAGTGTATATGTACATATATACTAGTGTATACATATACACTGCAGTATATATGTACATATATATGTACATATATACTAGTGTATACATATACACTGCAGTATATATGTACATATATATGTACATGTATGTACATATACATTGTAGTGTATATGTAGAAATATTTACATTTATACTGGTAAATACTTGTACATATATACCAGCATATACATATTCACTGTAGTGTAAATGTACATATACTATTGTTTAAATATGTACATATATTGAGTATTTATATGTACATATACTGAAGTGTATATGTACATATATACTGGTATATATGTATATATATATATATATATGTACATATATACTAGTATATATGTACATATACACAAAAACTAGTAAATACTTGTACATATATACCAGTATATATGTATATGTGTACAAATACATATATACTGGTATATATGTACAAGTATTTACATAAAGTAGAGCTTAGGCACCAAATATAAAGCATGAATATCAAACAGCTATATATTCTATTATAAGCATAAAAAAACATCTTGGGTTGTTCAAAATTACGTTGAACCTGAAAATATAAGGCACAATAAATTAATAACTAGATTTTACATGATGAAAGTTCAATACATACATACATTTATACATACATGGATACATACATACATATATGACCTTTTTCTCTTCCCTCTACAAGTATTTACATAAAGTAGAGCATAAATATTCATAATGAAGCATGAACATCAAACAGTTAGATAGTTTATCATAAGCATTAAAAAAGGAACAAACACCTTAACCAGTGCTACAAAAATTATCTTTGTTTATTTGAAATTGCGTTGAACCTAGAAACACAAGGCACAAGAAATTTGTAACTAGATTTTATAGTATGAAAGTTCAACACACACACACACACACACATGGATACATACATACATGGATACATACATACATATATGAGCTCCTTTTTATCTTCCCTCTACAAGTATTTACATAAAGTAGAGTGTAGAGACCCATTATGGAGAATGAACATCAAACAGCTAGATATTCTATCATAAGCATACAAAAATGGAACAACACCTTAGAACCAGGGCTACAAAAATATTTTTGTTTGTTCGAAATTGAGTCGAACCTAAAAACACAAGGCACAAAAAATTTGCAACTGAATTTTATAGGATGAAAATTCAACACACACACACACACACACACACACACACACACACACACACACACACACACACACACACACACACACACAAGAACAAGCTAAAGTAAATGATTAAATTTTAACATATGAATGTTTGAAATTGCATCATCAATAAAAAACCATACTCATAACCAGATGGAAGACATAGCCTATAAAATTATAATTTATTAGTGAGGCCTTGATTTTGGATATCACCCTAAATCAAGAGAAAAGATGGACCAACATGAACTTACCTAGAGAGAGGATATTAATGAAAGCACATCATTATCATACTCTTAAAATATTTAGGAGTACTAAATTATTAAAATATTACAATTGGATATTTGTTTTTCTCTGACCAATTATAATTTGTAAAAGAATATTAATGCTAGATGTTTGATAAATTTTATCGGTATCCTCAAAATTAAAAAAATGCTTAAATGATGAATACTTAACATCATGTTCACTCCTAAAAATAAGAACTACAAGAAAAGCATTATTCAATAATATCATTGGAGGTTGTACCCAGAATACAAGACCCTTGCTTAGTGCAAGATTTATGAGATATTGATATCTCAATAATATTCTTTCAAAAATCAATAAAAACTCTGTCTAATACATCTCAAATACAAGACATATTGTCCTTCGACAAAGATACTTGTCATCACATCAAGACAATGACCTCTAATATATACATACAAAATAAGAACTTCTGAAGTAATCATGATCCACTGGACACGACTTTTAAATCTCACCAAAAAAGAGAGATAGAAATGAGCATTAAAAGACTTGATGATCTCAATCCAAAGATGTATATACTAAATGGATACAATCAAAATCTATTTTAAATGAGTTTTCTATCATATCAGTTGATCCAGTTTTGAATAATGGGTCAGACATTCCAATTACATTATAGACAAATGCATTTCATAAAGAAGGACCGAGGGAAAAGATTGATCGACAAGACTATGTTTGTAATGAATTATTTTACATAGCCTTATAATATTGATTTTTGGAACACATTATTTCATAAGATTAACATGACCACAAATAGGTTATTACTTTCTATTTATCATCACATTTATTAAATATGTATTAATTAGATATAAAGAATACATTCCTTTATAATAATTTATATAAAAAAATGCTTATGTAGTAGTCGTTAGTATTTATTGTTCCTGAAAGCAGAGAACACATATATGATATACGGAATATGAAAGGCAATTTATAGCTTCAAGCAGTCTCTCAAGAAATGATTTAATCATTTTACTCAATATTTACTATATTTTTTCATAGAAATATGTCAATATTTTCTATTTTTTTAAGATAATCAAGATATTAGTATGTGAAACTAATTGTATATAATAATAATGATCTAATTACATGAGATAATCAGTTTGCTATATCTAAACTAAATTCTACAAACCAAGTTTCAAACATTATTTGAAATATCTGAGATTTTTTTTAGTATTAAGATCAAATACTCAAAAAGTATGATAACTCTTTCGCAGAGAAAATAAATTATATATATATTATTTGATAAGATATATCATGATGTACATTGTTGGCTTACTACTTGATCTAAATATAGTTATGTATAAAGCTATTATAGTTATACATATTGTAAGATACAATTATTTATAGTTATATGTTATTATACATATATTATATATAGTTATAAATATTTTTATATAGTTAAACATATAGTTATATATAGATATATTAATACAAATAGTTATACATAAATATATACAAAGTTATAAACAAATATATCGGTTTACATATATGTATACTTATATGTATACTTAGTTACAAATATAGTTATATTTAATTATATAGAGTGTTATAGTTATACAAAGATTTATATATAGTTAGACACATATAATTAAACATAATGTTGTATGTTGTTTAAGCATAAAAAATGAATTATTATTAGGTGAAAACTTTTTTCATGTGCAATATCTCTCTTATGTCCTGATTCTTATAGTAAAAGATAAAATAAATGAGATTACGGATTCATTTATTCATTTTTATTAATATATGAAATATGTGAAAAATTCTTATTCTCATTTATACTTTTTCAAAAAACATTTTGGAGAAGAAAGAATTGTGTCTAACAAATCTTTGTGTTTGGATATACCAACAAGATAAATCTCAACATATTTAATGATAAGTATAATTATAGCTCATAAAAAAACATTTGAATGAATGAATAACAAAAATAAATAAATTTTATGATTGAACAAAAAGGATAGATAATTAAAGAAGCTTGACAAATGATGAGAAGTTTGTATGATTTCTTATAAAAGTTTTATACCACCACATTACATATTTAGGGGTCAAAATATCAAATATATTACTTTTAACACTTATTGTCATGAAGTGAATTTCTTCAAATCATTCTTTTATAATAATAACAAAGCAAAAATATTTTTTTTGTGAATTATGCCCATAATAATGGGCATTACATTTTAAAAATATTGTCACAATGACAAGATGAATGTGGTATTAATTGCAGCGATATTGTTGGATCCTTGTTATAAGTTAAAATACCTGAAATTTTATTATTCAAAATTTTAACATACTACCGAGATTAAAAAGATAATTAAAAAATATAAAATCTTTTATAAGTTAATTTACCAATAATATTCATTACCACTATTAAAAAAATACTTCTAACAGTATTATTAATATTCTCAAAACTCTAAAAATAAAAACAATAATATAGAACACTGTTAAATTATATTGTAACATAAAGAAATTAGAAAATACATGTAAGTAGTCTTACGACTACACTAAGATGTTGAAGTATAAATGGGACCACAACTACTAGTATGTTGTGGTTATTATTTGAATTGAAAACTCCGAAACTCAAACAAGAAATAAAAATGCAGAAATAGAAATTAGATAGATATTCATGAGCACAAACATCACATCATAATAAGAAAACACATATAATATTGGAACCAAAGACCATGGAAAGAAACTTCGTGTCAATCATTAGAACATGTCAAAATTGAACTCAATTACACATCAAAACTGGCACAACATTATCATAATCATAGTCTTACAATCTATTTTCTCCAATGTAAATTATGGTTTTCATATCAATCCAGCCACATATTGCAAATGAGAATTGTATATAGAGTGGTGGGAAAATATTTAAAAAATATGAATTAATGTTCAGCAAAAATATTCCATGCAATTTCAAGATTGCCAGAATTCCACAAGAATATCTACAGAAAGAATATTAAGTGATGGACCTCTTTTGTGAGAATTAGGCTTTAGATTAATAATGATTTCGCCATGTTTCTAAAGTGGAGACAAAACAAGCAACATGCCTACATTACTAATGAAGTACCAGTTAGCTACATAATGTAGTCATGGATTGATCTCGATTCACGAATTTACTCAATGACATCGAACATGGTAGTGAATTTTTTTCACAGAGCTGATTATTGGATTATGAATAAAAAAATATGGAAGAATGGAAAACCTGATGACTTTATCGGATCTCTTCCATGAGGCCGCTTTTTTCCATGGAAGATGAATCATTAAAGACTAATGGGTTTTATGGTTTTACAGCAGCAAGGATCCCTCCACACTGGAGTTGAGAGAGAGAGAGAGAGAGGCCAATAGAGAGACTTAGAGTTTATTAAGTTTATTAAGTTAAAGACTAGTGACAATCTCTAACTATTAAGTTTATTAAGTTTTATTAGGTTTTAAAATTTCATTAATGTTTTGATTTTAAATTATCAAAACATTTAATATACAATATATATATATATATATAACTTCTAGGGGGCGTTTTGTTTTTTTTACTATATGCATAATATAATTTTTTTTTCAGCTTAATGCTTAATAGTACTTAATAGCATTAAGAATTAAGTTATTTTTTTAATATTATATTTTTATTAAGGGAGAGAGGATGTTTTCTTTATGAAGGGGAACTCAAAAATGCTGGGTTGAGTATTTTTCGATACTTCATTTAATATATTATATTTTATCATACAATGAATAATTTAATCTTTTTATTAGTAGAAATTTTAATATATGTTCATTTATTTTTTAAAATATGTGTAAAAATTTTAATAAATATAAAATTAATTATTTAATATTATTCTTGTCTTTATTAATAGTTATTGTAGTCTTTATTAATATTAAATTTTTTTTATTTTATATATATTTTAAAATTATTTATTTATAATAACATATTTTATGATTATACAAGGAGAATGTGTCTTACAAGGATCACTGATCTATAGACAATGGCATACGTACCCTTAATATACAAAATTAAATAAAATATTAAAAAAATTAAATCATTAAAGATTAGTGATCAAAATTATCCCTAGCCTAAATAGTTTGGGAAAAATCATTAACTAAATGGATATATTTGGTGAAAATTAAAATTTAAAGAATAATCACTTGAAATAAAATATAAAATAGTAAATAAAATTCAAATAATTAGTTAGTGATTGATTTTGTCTTGATCTAATTAGCAGAGAAAAACCATCACTAAATCCATCACTAAATTCTCTACTTCTATTTATGTGAAATTTACGAACATATTAGTGATAAATTATGTCTGGATCTAATTAGCTAGGAAAAATATGTTGCTAAATCTGTCGCTAAATCCATCACTATGTTTTTGGCCTTTCTTGAGTGGAATTTACGAACATATTAGCAATGAATGTTGTATAGATCTAATTAGCTAGAGAAAATCCATTACTAAATCCATTATTAAATTTATTACTTTTCATTGTACATAAATTTATGAAAAAAATAGCGATGGAAATTTCAATCGACCAATTACGTCACTAATCCATCACAAAATTTTATTTCAATATAAAATCAAAAATCCATTGCTATTCCCAACCTAATCCCTCGCAATTTAGCTAGGGATTGATCCCTAGCTAAATTTCCCTAGCTAACTTTTCCTTGCTAAATTGATATTTTATTGTAGTGTTTGACATGAGTGATACTTTACTATAGCATTTATAAAATATTAAACATTGAAATAATTATATTCTATGTTTAGTATTGATATAAAAGATTTATACAATCTACTCATCATACATGCATTCATTGGAATAGTAAAACAAGATGGTTGTTGCATATATATCTTATTCTTAAGATTATCATAGAGAAATGTGTTTCTCATGTCTAGTTGATATACATATTATTTGTGAGAAATTATAATAGATTGCAAAAATCTTATAATAACCATTTTGGAATTGTATTTTCATATTTGAGAATTCAAAAAATTGTGTTCATATGAATATATTTGAGAGAATCTAAAGTTATTAATTAACTGTATGCATGATATAAGTGATATTTATTTTGGGTACATGAAGCTATTTAAAAAATTTCTTATGATTCTCCTATTTCTTAAAAAATCAATTATGATATATTTGTCTAATATATTTAGATTGTGATTATCAACTCTTTTAATCTTTTGGAAGACTCATACTTATTGTTTTGTATGACTATTATGATGATATCTTGGTATGTATTTATATATTCTATCTCATGATGAAAATTGCTGCACTATTTATTTTTGTTTTTTTAAATGTTGAAATGATGTTTTCGTAATAATGTTAAATGTATAATAGCAATTATGATGAATATTACATAAAAACATAAATAATATTGAATTTGTGAGTAGTTTTTTAAAATAAAAATTGTCTACATAAAAAATAATTATTTTAATTTTGGCGAACTAAAATCTCTTTTCTGAATGTATAAAATGAGGTTGCAAAAACCTTCTTGAAATTGATTCAATATCACTGGCAAAAATACTTATTGACACTTGTAGAATGTGTGCCCCACCCGAACACTTTGCACAACTCTTACATTGCCTTTATTGATGCTCTGACATCATGTAAGCTTGTCGTCAAAACTTATAGGAACCCAATAGGCCTTTGAATGCATTGGGGAGAAAAAAAGAAAGCAAAGAGAGTGGAGAGAAAAATAAAACAAAAAATGATAATATTATTGTAGTAAGGAACTCATTTTACTTGAATTTGATTGCTCATACTTTATTCACCATTAGTGTTGCATTATATAGACTTATTTTTCTATTCTCTCATTGCTCATATAGTTTGTATATGTTGTTTGCTACTTTGAATGTATGATACATAATTTGAATTAATATGTCCCTTGTTATTTTTTAATTTTTTTGTGGCTCATTTGTTCTTGTTCACCCTTTATTAATAGGTGGTTAACTGTTAATATATCATTATCAAATTACTGATGCCCATTCTATATGTGCCATGCCCCCTCTTCTCATTCGAAGTGATGCTACATTTCCTGATGGTAAGCCAAATATTTGTGATTTCATTTAACTTGTAAAAGCATATTTTTTTAAAGTAGCAGTTAGTGGTGAGGATGACCCCATCTTTTTTCAATGTCACATCTTAAAAGGAATAATAATTGTAGAATGTTGATTTATTTGTATCCAATTGCAAATGTGATGTGTAAAAAATTATAAAATGTTCATAAAATAAATAATTATTTTTTTAAGAATTATTTTTGTTCCCATTAATTGTATTTTACTAAAGATTTATTTTTTATTAATAAGTCTCACTTCCATTGTCATTATATAACCATGGAATATTGAACCATGGTGGGAGACAAAAAGGCTGAAATAATTTGATTAATTGCTTTTGATCGTTTTGAAATAATGATTGTCTGCCACATCATTTCATAACTACCTAGATGTTACATGCGCCATGGCACACTACGTGGCAATGCTAGTGATGATGTGTGATGCACATGTGCTGGCATGTGGCTTAGTGTTAGTGTGTGCATGGTTCAGTGGGCAGTGATGCCATGAGATGTGGTGCCGTGGACACGCAGCCATGGTGCATAACTATTTTGAAGTGCACAGTGTGTGTATGGTGCAGTGAACATGGATGTGTGGTTGATGTACTGGACGTACACCATGTGTATGTTTGATACAGCCATGGTGTAGTGTATGCAATAAGTGGGTTGTGTTCATTGGGTTCTTTTTTTATATGTATCAAAGAGAGTGATTTTCCATGTAGAATCAAGCGAGTAAAAACTATATAGTTGTTATGAAAGTGGCCACTACTTTGGTGGTTCCATCACTATTATACTACTATAATAAATGATTAAAGTTAAGTGTGTAATGAAAAATATTATATTTTTTTTTCTAGCTTAGTTTTTTTATTTTCTATTTTATCACAGGAACTCGTGGAGCAACATATGACAGCAACTTTTCAAACAGTTGAGGGTTCTATGAATCTTTAGAAAACTTTTTTAAAGGAAGAAATGTAGGAAATGAAAGAAGTGAATGATGAGATGAAAGAAATAAAATAAGCAATGCAATAGTAGATGACCTATAAGGAATCATAGTTAGAATTTTTGATGAGATAGATAGCACACAGAGTTCTAGTAGAGTACCGACGTAAGAGAGCCTAGCACAAATGTACAAGCTAATAATGAATATGATGATTTAGTTTTAAAAGATTATATACCTATGTATTTTTTTTGTCTTAACCATTTAACTTTTGTATCATAATTATTTCTAAATTATTTTTGGGTTTTGTTAATTATAAAAAATGGGGTATAGTATATGTTTTTATTAAATTTAAAATAAAATTTTAAAAAATGATATTATTTTTTTTGTAAAAAAATAAAATTATGAAACTAAGCTTGGAATGAAAATAGCAAGGGATTTTTACCTCGCTAATTTAGCTAGAGATTTTTCAGTATATATTGAGTCAAAAAATATTAATTACTACTCTTAATTACAATCAAAATTAGCAAGAGAAAAATATAATTAGCTAGGGAATTTTTGTCGTTGTAAGATTTGCTAGAAACTTTTTTTTCTCATTAATATTATGTGACGAGCACTTTAAATTTGGTAATTATTTCGATTGATAATCCGTCATTATTCTGTTTTAGAGATGGAATAAGCCCTGATAGTTAAAGAAAATTTCCCTAGATATATGGGATTTTTTTTGTAGCGAGATTGATAGATAGATTAATAGATAGATTAATAGATAAATTGATAGATAGATTGATAGATAGATTTGATAGAAAGATAGATAGATAGCGTGATAAAAAGATATATAGATAGAGATATAAATAGATAAATAGATAGATAGACATCGAGATAGATAATTAGACAGATAGACAATTGAAAAAGAGATAGTTAGATAGATAGAAATATAGATAGATAGATATATTGATTGACAAATTAATAGAGAGATAGTTATAGAGATAGACAGACAGACAAATAGATATAAAGATAGATAGTAAGAATTGAAAGGAAGAAAGAAAGAAAGAAAGATTAATAGATAAATAGATAAACAGGTAAATAGATAAATAGATAAACAGATAAATAGATAGATAGTTAGACAAATACAAAGAGAGAGAGAGGAGAGAGAGAGAGAGAGAGAGATATATATATATATATATATATATATATATATATATATATATATCAACAGATAGACAAATAGATTGATATACAAATTTATAGATCGATTTACACACATATTGATAGACAAATTAATAGATAGATTGATTATAGATTGATAGACAGATTGATACACAGATAGATAGATAGATTGATTGATTGATCAATTGATAGATAAATAGATAGATAGGCAAGTAAATAGATAGACAAACAGATAGATGATTGGATAGATAGATAGATAAATAGATAGATAAATAGATAGACATGTTGATAGACATATAGATGACAGACAGATAGATAGATAGATAAAAAGATAGATAAATTGAAAGAAAGACAAAAAGACAAATAGATAGATAGAAAGAAAGATAGATAGATAGATAGACAGATAGATAGACAAGTAGATCGGAAAATATATAGATAGAAAAATAGATAGAAAGATAAATAGATAGATAGATAGACAGATAAACAGAAAGATAGTTTGTTATATTGACAAATAGATAGATAGACAAATAGTTAGACAAATAGAAAAATATATACACAAATTGATTGAAAAATAGATATATAGATAGATAGAAATATTTAAAGATAGATCAAGAGGAAAATTAATAGACAAATAGATATATAGAAAAGAAGATAGTCAGATAGTTAGTTAGAAAGAGATATAGATAAATAGATAGATAGATAGATATACAAATAAATAGACATATAGATAGATAGATAAATAGATTAATAGAAAGATAGATAGATAAATAAATTGACAGAAAGATTCACAGAAAAATAGATAGATAGATTGATAGACAAATAGATAGACAAATAGACAAACAAATAGATAGACAAATAGATATATAGATAGATAGATACATAGATGATAGACAGACATATATATAGATATATAGATAGATAGATAAACACATAGAGAGACAGACAGATAGACAAATAAATAGTGAGATAGACATATAGACAAATAGATTGATACACATATAAACATACAAATATATAGATAGATAGACAAATATATATCTACAAACATATAGAAAGATAGATAGACATATAGATAGACAACAAATAGATATACAGATAGAAAGATATAGATATACAAATAGATAGACATATAGATAGACAGATAGATCGCCATATAGATAGATAGAGAGACAAATAGATTGATAAATAAATAGATAAATAGATTGATTGATTGACAGATAGATAGATTGTTAGACAAATTATAAGTAGATTGATAGATAAAATGATTGACATATTGATAGATAGATTTAGAGATAGATCGATAAAGAGTCTGATAGAAAGATTGATAGATATATTAATAGAAAGATAGATAACTAGATAGATAGATAAATAAATAGACAAATGAATAAATAAAAAGATTGAGAAATAGATAAAAAGATTTTAAGATTGATTGGTAAAGTGATTAGAAGATAGATTGATAGACATATTGATAAACAGATAGATAGAAAAATTGTTAGAGAGATAGATAGACTCATAGACAGCTAGATTCATAGATATTTATATAGAATAAAAGATAGATATTTAGAGAGATAGATAGACACATATATAAATAGATCGATAAACACAGATAGATAGAGATTGAAGGATAGATAGAAAGATAGATTGATAGATTGATAGAAAGATAAATAGATGGATAGAAAGATAGATAGATAGATGAATAGATAAACTGATAGATAGAAAGATAGACTAATAGATAGACAAATAAATAGATAGATAGATATTTATATTGTAACATTGATAAACAGATATATAAACATATTGATAATTAGATTGATAGATAGATTGATATATAGATTGATCTAAAGATTGATAGTCGAATTTAAAAATAGATTGATAGATAGAAAGTTAGATTGATTGATTGACAGTAGATGCAGATATAGATAAATTATAGATGGATAGTTAGTTAGATAAATAGATAGATAGATAGACAAATAGAGAGATAGGTAGATAGATAGATAAATAGATAGGTAGATAATTTATAGATAGTTAGATAGGCATATAGATAGATAGATAGACAGATAGACAGATAGACAGACAAATTGATAGATAGAAAGATAGATATAGGACATACAGATAAATAGATAGATTAATAGAAAGATTGACATTTAGAAAGGCAAAGAGATAGTATATTGATTGTTTGATAGTTCTATAGATAGATAGACATATAGAAAGATATATTATATATATATACACATAAATAATAAACAAATATAAAGATAGATTGATAGTTTGATAGAAAATATAGACATCAATAGATATATAGATAAATAAATCGATAAATATATAGATAGATAGACTAATAGATAGATATATTGATAGGAAATAGAATAAAAAGATAGTAAACTAATAGATAGATAGACATATAGATATAAAAATAGAAAAAGATAGATAGATAG
>JAREIK010003529.1:112441-160170 GCA_029783825.1 Sapria himalayana
GACAAATGGATAGATAGATTGATCGATAAATTGATAGTTAGATAGATTGATAGATTGATAGACAGTTTTATAAACTTATAGATAGATAGATTGATAGAAAGAAAGAAAGATAGATTGATTGATAGAATGATAGATGGATAGATAGATATATTAAAAGAGAGATACACAAATAGATAAATAGAAAGATAAATAGATAGATAGGCAGATAGAAAGATAGATAGATAGACATATAGATAGACTGAAAGATATACAAATAGATATATAGAAATATTGATTGATAAATAGTCAAAAAATATACATATAGATAGAAAGATAGACAAATAGATAGATAGATAGATTGATATAAATATAGATAGATGGAAAGATATATTGACATATAGAAAGGCAATTAGCTACAGATTGATAGATAGAGAAATAGATAGATATATAGATAGATAAATATGTTGATAGGGAGATAGATTAACTGATAAATAGATAGGTATATATATATATACACACACATATATAGACAAATAAATATAGATAAAAAAAGATAGATAGATATATAAAGAGCATATGGATTGATATAAAAATATATAGATAGATAGATAGATAGACTAATATATAGGTAGTTAGAAAGAAAAATACATAGAGATATAAATAGATAGATTTATAGATTGATTGATAAACAAATAGATATAGAGATTGATATAAAGATTTATAGAAAGATTGAAAGATAGATTTATAGAAATATTGATAGCATGATTGAATGAGAGATAGATTATTTGATTGATTGACAGAATGATATATAGATAGATAGTTAGATTGAGATATTCTTAGATAGATATATAGATGGATAGACAGACAGATAGATAGCAAAAAGTGAGACATATATATAGAGAGATATATAAAAAATAGATAGATAGATAGACAGATAGAAAGAAAGATAGATAGATATATTGATAGATTGATAAATAGATAAATATAAATTGAGATAGATAGATTGATAAATAGATATTTTTGAAATTGAGATAGATAGATAGACATATTAATATACATATAGTTAGACAGATAAACAAAATAGGTAGATATACTAATAGAAAGATTGATATATAGATAGATAGTTAGATAAATAGATAGGTAATTAAATAGATAGACAGATAGACAGATATATAGATATGTAGCTAGAAAGATAATAGATAAATGATAGATAAATAGATTTATTATATATATATATATATATATATATATATTTATACACATATAGATAAACAAATAGTTAGATAAATAGATATAAATATAGATAAAAAAGATAGATAGACAGATATATAGATATATAGATAGATAGATAAATAGAGAAATATATAGGTAGATAGAAATAAAAATACATAGAGATATAAATAGATAGATTTACAGATAGATTTATAAATAAATAGATAGAGAAATAGATAGAAAGATTGATAGAAATATTGATAGATAGATTGAAAGATTGATTGATAGACATAATGATAAACTAATTGAAATCAGATAGTTTATTTGATTGATTGACAAATAGATAGATTTATTGATAGGCAGATAGATTGACTGATTTTTAGATAGATTGATGGATGGATAGATAGAGAAATAGATTGACATATATATAGATAGAATGATAGAAAGATAGATAGAAAGATAGATATATATATAAATTGATAATCAGATAGATAGATAGATTGATAGATCGATCAATACATAGATAGATAGATAACGAGATAGACAAATAGATAGACACATAGATAGATAAATAGAAATATAGATAGATACATTGATAGAAAAAAAGATAGATATACAAATAGATAGACAAATAGATAGATAGATAAATAGATAGATAGATATATAGATATATAAATATTTAAATTGATATAAAGATAGATTGACAGACAGATAGACATATAGATCGATAATTAGATATAAAAATATATAGATAGATTTTTAGATAGATTCATAGAAAAATTGATAGGCAGATTGATATATAAATTGACTAATAGATTGATAGATTGATAGATTGATAAACAAATTGACATACCTGCACTCGATTGCAAGTCTGAAGTGGGAGTCTTCTTTCTTTCAGGTTATTCCACTCTGAGGGCAATTCCACTCTTACTTTACTTTACCGCTCTTGCAGCCCACTTTCCCTTATGAAACTTTGAACGGAGGGGGCATCGGTAAAGGAAAGAATCCAATACGGGATCATGGCTCTTCTCTCTTAGAGCCTTGTAAATAGACTTCCTTCTTGAATTAAATGATCTTTTTTTGATTACATTGTTTCAGGTTAGGTTGGTCTCTTTCATGCTGGAATTTCTCCTCCCCGCTGCCAAAATGAAAGACTCATTTATATTTATATTATTAGGATGCACCTGGATCTATTTTTTTATGTGGATTTTTCCTCAATCGTATCTCCACGAGAAGAAAGCCAGGGAGAAGACGACTAATCATCTCCTGAACCAAGCCCGTGTTGGAATAGCAGGAGCAATCACAGTCGAAAGAGCAAACTGATTCAACAATCGCTATTCTTTTTCACCGCTAACCGTGCCAAGAGATCACTGACTCGGTACACTCTCTCATGAGATCACTCAATGGTCGGGAGAGGGCAGGACTAATGCTCGGTCGGTACTAGAGTGGAACGGTTGTTGATGCTCTATTTCTTCTCTTCCTGCTATCCCTTTTCTAAAAGAGAGTCCAGGTTCGCTGGCAAAGCTTTCACCCGAGCTCACTCCCCAATGACATGAATAGCTTTTTTGTTACTAGAAGGGGGCTAGAACTGGATAAGCTTGTCTGTTTACTCAAAGCTAAAAGGTAGGTAAATTCGATTACGACTCGCTTCCCTCAGATCTTACGTCCTTTTCAGTCTCTCGTTTATTGCCCTTCAGGCTAAGTAAAGAATTTAATCATTCTTTCTCTAAATAAGTAAAGAAAGGCCGAGTGGAAGGGGGCAGTCGTCAGCTGGCTGCTTCTTGGCCACGCCCCCCTGCTTCTAGATACGAGCCGCCTCCTTCAATCTCTTCGTGCGGGCAAGCAAGAAAGACTTTCCTCTTCCACGGAGATCAATTTTCCATTATTGCCACCTTTCCGCACCTTGCTATTCATTCTTGCTTTTTATGTCTCAAACTAATCTTTCTTGCTTATAGCTCTTTCCTAAGAGTCATAGAGATTTTCTCTACACAGCTTCACGAGTTCCCTCGGATCACAGAACTAGCGTGAAAAGAGTCCACCAAAGCGTGCGGATCAAATTAATAGATAGATAAATAGAAAGATTGATAGAAAGATATATAAACTGGTTGATAGAAATTTAGACAGACAAATAGATAGTTAGAGATATAGATATAAATTAGATTATTAGACAAATAGATAGAAGATTATTAGTTAGATATATTGAGAAACAGATATATATATATATATATATATGTAAACAATAGATAGAATGATTCGTATACAAATAGATTGAGAAATATAAAGACATATATATAGAAAAATTGATAGATAGATTTATATACATATAAATAGAAAGATTCATAGACCAACTGATATAAATAATGATAGACAATTAGATAGATTGATAAATTGATAGATTGATAGACATATTGATAGAAAAATATATTGATTGATTGAAACATAGATAAAAAGATAGATAGATAGATAAATGAAATAGATAGATCAAGAGATTATTAGTTAGATAGATCGAAAGATAGATAGATAATGGAAATACACATAGATAGATTGATAGATTATTTGATAGATAGTTAGATAGTTAGATAGATAGAAGGATAGGTAGATAAACAAATAAATATATAGATATATATATTGATAGATAGACAAATTGATATATTGATAGATAGATAGAAATATTGATAGATAGATAGAAATATCGATAGATATATAGATAGAAAGATAAATAAATAGACAGATAGATAGATAGAAAAATAGATAAATAGAAAGATAAACAGATAGATAGATATATAGATATATAGATATATAGATATATAGATAAATAGATAAAAGATAGATATAAAGATACATAAAAAGATATATAGACATATAGATAGATAGACATATAAATAGACAAATAGATAGATAAATAAATAGATAAAAAGTTAGATAGATATAGATTATGAAATAGACAAATAGATATATAGATTGATAGATAGATAAATAGATAGATAGATAGATAAAAAGATAGATAGATAAATAGATAGATAGATAGATAAAAAGATAGATAGATAAATATACAAATAGATTGACAAGTAGATAGACACATATATAGACATATATTGAAATATATAGATAGATAGACAAATAGTTAGACAGATAGATAGACAATTAGATATATTGATAAAAAGAAAAATACATACATATATAAATATATATATTTATACTCAAATAGATAGATAGATATATATATATATATATATATATAGAATGATTGATAGAAATATTGATAGCTAGATTAAAATATAAATTTATATACAGATTAATAGACATATTTATAGAAAGATAGATTGATTGATTGAAATAAAGAAATAGAGATAGATAATTAAATATATTTATAGAAAGATAGATCGATAGATAGATAGATAGATAGATTGATTGATAGATACATTGACATCTAGATAGATATATAGATATACAGATAGAAACACTGACATATAGATATACCAATAAACAAATAAATAGATAGATAGACAAATAGAAAGAAATAAAGATTGATAGATAGATTTATTAATAGAAAGAAATATATATAGATTGATAGAAAGATAGATCGACAGATGGATAATCAGATTGATAATTAGATTGATAAATAGATTAATAGACAAATTGTCAGATATATATATATATATATATATTGATATAAAGATAGTTAGATAAATAAATATATACATATATAGAAAGATAGATAGAATGTTTGAAAGATAAATCGACAGATAGATGATACATAGACAGATAGATATATATATATATATATACAAATAGAAAAACAGAAAGATAGTCATATAGTTTGATAGATAGATAGAAATATTGTTAGAAATATTTATAGTTAGATTAAAAAACATATTGATATATAGATAGATAGTTAGATTGATTGATTGATTGAAAGAAAGAAAGAAAGATAGATAGATAAATAGATATAAATATGGATGGAGAGACAGAGAGATAGATAGATAAATAGAAAAGTAGATTTATAGATAGATAGATTAATAGATATATAAATGAACATATAGAAAGATAGATACTTTGACAGACAGAAAGATAGATAGATAGATAGACTAATGCAAAAAAAAATCTCATATAGATAGGGATAGTTCCGTATCTAAATGAGCATTTTCTGTCGCTAAATAGGATATAATGATGGATTCCCGATGGATCGATTCCCTATCTAAACTACTTCTTGCTAAAATTTAGCAATGGAAAGTGTCCATAGCTAAATACTTAGTGACATAAAAATCCTTTGCTAAAAAAGACAAATTCCCTAGTTAAATTAGCAAGATAAATGAGATTTTCCGTCGCTAAATAAAAATAACGATGGATGATTCTTTAGCTAAAGTGCTAGTCTATAAATTTTAGCGATTGATATAGTCCCTAGCTAAATAAATTTAGCGACTGAATATCCGTCGCTAATTTTAATATTTCCCTAGCTAAATTAGATAGTGAAAATTTCCTAGCTAAATTAGATAGTGAAAATTTCCTAGCTAAATTAGCAAGGGATTTTTCCCTTGCTAATTTAGCAATGAAATTTTTCCTATCTATTTTAATTTCAAAATTAATTTCTTTATTTAAATTATTTTAAAATTTTTTAATTAAATAATTTAATATTTTTATAACAAATTGAATAAAAATTGAAACTATAAATAATTTATAATAAACAAAAAATAAAATCATTTAATATATTCTAATTCAATATTTTACTTAATTGAAACAAAAAAATACCAAAATTTTATTTTATCTTATTCATTAATGTATCTACCGACAGTCCATAAAGTATAATATATCCATTCATTGACGTTGCTTTCTCTCCCCCTGCTCCTCTGATCATCATTTTTCTCTTGCGACAAAGCTGTCAGAGTCATGGCATTTAATGTCTAGTGAAAAATCTCATCACTTATAAAAGCTTTGTATGAGGTACAATGCGGTATCATATCTGTCAAAAATTTAAACCACTCTGTTAATTTAAAAAAAAGGTATGTTTTGATACATATATAATCTTGCAGTATATATGTAAATATATACTAGCATTTCACTCGTACATATATTACTATAGTATTTGTACATAAAAACAACAATATTATGTGTACATATAAACTGAGTAGAAATATACTCATTATATATGTACATAAAATACTACAATATTATATGTGTGTATTTACTGACTTTATTTGTACGTATATACCTCATCTCGTGTTGTTGCTGCATGCAGTAGCTTCCACTGCCACTGCTACTACTTCTACCAGCACTCTTACTGCTTCCTCCTTTGCTGCTACTTCTGGTGCTACCCTTGCTACCGCTACTAACGAAACTACCACCGCTGCTTCATGTGCAGCCACTATTACCGCCACTACCACCACTACCACTGCTTCTTCCGGTGCAACTACTATTGCAGCCGCTGCCACCGCATCTGAAGCTGCTGCTCCCACCCCTGCTGCTCTCGCCACTCCTGCCACTCCCACCACTGCTGCCGCCACTACAGCCCTACTATTGCCACTGCCACCACTGCCACTTCTACTGCCGCTGCTACTGCTTCCTCTGTCACCGCTACTGTCGCTGCCGCTAATGTCACTGCTACTACTGCATGTAAATTTCATCAAGATGCAGATGAAGATGGAAATACATATAATAATATGAATTAATACACAAGGACATGGAACATGAAAATTCTCAATCACAAATTTGTGGGTTCATATATCATTAGTAACTATTGAAGTGAATCACATACTCATGAGTTAATGTACTACAACTACTCTCACAAGTTAGTTCAAATGGTAAGGGTGAGCAATGAGCTCCAGGAATACCATATATTCATGAGATCATAGGTTTGAATCTTACCTTTGAATTGAGGGAAATGTATCAGCTCATACTTACCTAGGATTAGTCGAGGTGCATGCAAATTGACTCAAACATTCATGGGTCACAAAAGAAACATACTAGAGCTGACTCTGCCCTACCTAATTTTGACCCCAAACCCACAGTCTGTTCGTTGAGATGGTACCACCATTTACACAAGGTTCTGCAATAGCAGCAATACAATGTTCTCCACATGACATATATTTTACAAACTCTGCCTCTAACTGCATCACTTTTCATGGGTGCCTTTTACCCTCTTTAGTGCCCTCACCCAATTGACCAAATTCATTATTACCTAATAAAATATCTGAACATATAAGAGCCTAAATATGTGCAAAGTTATGAACGAGTACACTTGAACATAATAAGAAATAATAAGAATATTGTATATAGTTTGTTTTGATAATCTATTTGTATAACCAAATATTTTTGTTTTAATATTTTCATGTAAATGCAGGAAAAAAAATATTAAGAGGCCGGGAATGCAGTAGTAGCATAATAACGAAGGTCCCGCTATCCGGTCATTGTCGAAGAAATTTTTGAAGCAGAGCCTGACCCGTCCGACGATTCAACCCGCTCTGGTTAATTGAATCGAGACAATTTTAATATAAAATGTTTTTATTTTATTTTTTTGGGTTACTATTTTCATGATCTAGAACTGTTCATCTTCTCTCTCTCTCTCTGCACAATTTATCACGATAATTTCTGTGCTGCACATACTATAAGACTTCTATTTTGGTTTAATCTGTAATACATAAGTATTTTCTGGTGGATGTAGCTAGTCGTACTAAACAACTAGTGAACTAGGTTATTTTGTGCATTTCTTTTGTTGTTTCTATTCTATTTTTTATTCTCTCACGCTTGGATTGTGGATTGAATATAAATTATTTGTTGTTTTTGTTGTTCATTCTTCTTATATATCTTAAAATCATAACTGTGAAAGCACAATTGCCCAACATAGAGTAATCACCATTAACCAACAACATACAGCAACAATCATTGATTATTACCCAACACCATCAATGACTAGCATTAATTGGTACTATCAACAATGACAATGCATTATTCATCACTATCATGGCCAAAAACTGGTAAGAGTTTCGATTATAACTAGGGAGAGAAGGAGAAAAAGAAAAATAAATATATTTTTTCATTATTTTTAAAAATTAATATATATATATATATATATATATATATATATATATATATATATATATATATATATATAGTTGTGATAACTCACATATCATGTGCTCTTATACAATATATAAATCTAACAAGAATGAAAAAAAATAAAAAAAATAAATACATACTAAACATCTAAATTAGTAAACAAAACTCTTCCAAAAAAATGTTTGATCCGTTGGATCTCATAAGCAATCAATATCATGAATACATACTCTGTATCTACATTAAGTCTTAAAATCATGATATACCATTTACTTTTCTAAGAAATAAAATTTATATAAAAAAATATAAAATTATATAATAGATATTTTCTTTTTAATCATTTGAGTTCAACTAGAATTTGTGTAAACCTCTATCCGACTATATCACTCATCTATGAATGATATCTCATGTTCTAGAACATTCTTTACAAACATGAAAATCATAACAACTATACACATATTAGCATGTCTATTAGATTCTCACTATTACTCTCTAATCATTATCATGTAGTTCAACTTTCATACAATTATACTATGTCTAATAGAATCAACTGAGAAACAAGTAAATATGAATATGTTTACACTCTGATCAAGTAGTAAGCCAATGAGCATATATTCAATCATATCAAAATCAGACAATATATTTAAAGCAATTCTCCTCAAAAGAAAAATTATATCTCAATACTCATGAAATATATAAAATATCTCAAATTTTTTATTTAGAACTCAACTTATATGAACCATTTCAATTTCAATATACCCCAGATGATAATTATCTATAATCAAAATATCAACATACATTAATAACTTCACATCTTATCCTCTTGATTTATTTAGATAGAAATAAGAATACCCTAACACATATCTCATAAAATCAAAAGTAATGAATTCTAAATAAAATATATTAAACTATACCATATAAAATTATTTCAATCAATAAATAACCTTTCTAGTCTACCAATCATGTATATGCTCCATAAAATAGTGAATTCTTATGAATGATGTATAAGCACCTCTTCCTTAAAATCATTATGAATAAATATATTCATCATATTTAACTAATATACAATCTACATAAAACATATAATAATAAAAAATAATAATCTAATAGCAAACACCTTATTCACAAAAAATGTATCCCAATAATCATTCTATTTTTTTGTATATCTCTTAGCTATCAACTTAGCATTAAGTCAATCAACCTTCCATTCAATTCCAGTCTTCAATGAAAATGCCCAATTGCATTCTATTGCAATCTTACCTAAAAATTTCAAAATAAAATCATCAGTATAATTAGATGTCATTGCATTAAGTTCAACCAACATAATATATCAACTTTAATGACTAATAATCTAGAAAAAAATATCAAGGATCATGTAATTATTAAGAAAGGAAAAAAAATTAAAATATATAATATCAAAATAAAAATAAGAAAATATAAGTAATACTAAGTGCCTAATAGATAACATAACAATTCTTTGGTTTTTTCTATAGTATAATAGGAAGGTCGAATTCACTATTTCAAATTAAATTATCTAATGTGGGCAAGACTAATATGGGAAAGGTTATTGATATATCTATCAAGTACATACCTCTAGGTCGAGATCATCAAGTTTTCAAAAATTTCTCATTTTTTTCTTCAATAGGACACTCATACTATGCTCCTTTTACTAACAAAAAGCATCATAATAAATCTCTAAGATAGAAGTTAAAATAGTTGTTACACTACAATGAAATAATTATATCATAATAGAACACTCATACTATGCTCCTTTTCCTACCTGAAAGAAAAGCATCATTGCTCTCTTCAAAATTAATTTTGCTATTAGTATCAGACGCAAAGATAAAAGTTAAAATAATTGTGACACTACAATGAAATAATCTTATCACTATGGAGTCCAAATAGCTCTAAGATAGAGTCATTGAAAAATAATTTATCATTAAAGAATATTATATTCACACTCATAATAATCTTTATGGCCTCTAATATGTGACGTATATATCTTTTCTAAGTATTATAGTACTTAACAAAAGTAGACTTTATAGCACAAATAGTCATCTTCTCACTATCTAAAAAAATCTTAAATAAATTAAATACACTCAAAAATCTTTCGCAAAAAATAAAAAAAACTCTCATAAATATAAAAATTAATATTAGCTATAATCTAAGAATACTAAAAACAACATCCAATTGAATAAGAATTTATTTGTTGACACCAATTCTTTTTAAAAATAACTAAGAACACTCATATGTAATAGAAATGCCTTAATTATCACAATTAAATATTAGTTCTTTCTTTCAGCTGTCTAATTCATTGCATAAGTGCTAGCACATGATATCTAATTAATCATTTTATCCTTTTCAAAAAAATAAATCATCTCATTTTGATGTTCCCTATTAGTCCTTTACTTTAAAGATCAAATGTGTAATATCCAAATTTACTCTACTAAGATGCATAACTAATAAAATATTTCATTTATATAACCATTACATATTATGTATTATGACATCTAATTAGAATCACATTTGATGACTATCCACACTCTCATTATACCATTTGCATTTATTATTAAAATTTTACAAATTTATTAACTCATATCCTATTATACAATTAACAAATTCTAGAGAGAAATGCAAATTAAAACCCTCTAATTTTTATTCTACTCTTACAACAACATTAAAACCTCCACTAATAATTTATAGTTCAGACAGAGAGAATATATGCTGAAATGTTCAAAAAATCAAAAACTACTGAAAGAGATAATATTTGGTCTATATTTAAGATCATTATCCTACTCATTTTTTGTACCATAAACTAATTTTTATGGTTAGCATTAGCAATAACAACCTCAAAATTCTGTTTATGTTTCAACTTTTCTAATTTATTCAGATATTTAGGTTCACTAATGAAGACAAATGACACTACCACATTATACATTTAAAATAAGTTTCAAATGGCACTATTGAGATGAATGAGTGGTGAAATACTTCATTTATCTAATCATTACATATTACATAGCATTATATCAAGTCAAAATCACATCTTGTGACTATCCTCTCTCTAATTATACAAAGTGAATTATTTATCAAAAACATTCAAATATACTAACTCACATCCTACTACACAAGCTACAAATTCTAGAGAAGAACGTAGATTAACACCCTTCCTAACTAATTATTCTTTCATTCTTACTAATACATTAAAATCTTCACTGATAATTTATGGCTTAAACAAAGAGAGCTGAGTTATTGCAACCCATAACTTGCTTTAGGATTACCTCTTGTTCTTTTCATACACCCCCATTAAATTAGTTGGAAAATATGATGTTTAAAAAATCAAAAACCACTCAAGAAGATAATATTTGGTTCATGTTTATGACCATTATTATGATACTCATTCTTTGTCCCATAAACTAAATTTTATGGTTAGCATTAGCAACTACAATCTCAAAATTCAATTTATGTTTTAAATTTTCTAATTCATCCAAACACATATGTTCAATAAGAGAAACAAATAACACTAACACACCATACATTTGCCATAAAGACAAATGACACTGACATTAACACATAATGTTCTTTTCATATGTCGCACATAATGTTCTAATCATCTTAAAATTTTCATGTTGCAATCAAACTACGTTTTTATTTTCCATAAAATTTATAATCATAAACAAAATTTCAAATCTTTTTTTGAAATCAATAACTATATATATCTAGTACTATAGGAATGTCGGATACACACCCCGAGATATCTTTACCAATTACTATATTCTTAATGTTATGGAAAAGTCTTATCTACTCTAATCCCAAGGAACATAAATAAGTCGAGAAAAAATATGAGATGAATCTGAGAGAGAATGATAAGAGATGATAAACAAATAATATATATCTAATATAATTATTAATAAAAATAATAAAATATCTCAAACTATCATGTATAATCATCCTACAAAAACCCTAAATATCTTACTGAATCAGATGATATATATCTCTCCTAACATTCTCATATTGTGAATGATAAGAAATTGTAGTATATTTTTCTCATTGGTATACCTCATAATCAATAAATATTATTTACTTGATGTGATGTCACTTTTTCTTATTGATAGTAGAGGCATCGATATACTTCATGGTCCATCTCATCATTCTAACAAAACTAATATACAAAAAAATACATGACAAAAAAAGAACATCATTAGCATTGTCATGCCCCATGGTCAATTCAACAATGTCACTGTCTAAAAGCCTAAAACAATATTAAAGACTTAAGACTAATCAAAGACGAATTTGATCACTTAAAACATGAGTATTGACTCCTACTAAATATATAACCCAAGAATTTTGAGTAAGATGGTGGGAAAAACTAATCATAAATATGTGTTGTAGTTTTATTCAAATACTATATTTAATTTTATATTATTTGATGAGATAGCCTACCCATTTATTTTTGCTTGTTAAATAAAAGATATGCATCAAAGTAATTACCAAAGACACTAATTAAAACAAAGGTCAATTTTTAAGCTATCATTGATATTTTTGTTGAATATTCTAATATAAAAGAATAATTAAAAATTTTAAATATCCAACAATTATAAAACTATAGTGATAAAAATGACTAATTATTCAGATTCTAGTTCATCATATTTATTCAGAATCTAGTTGATCATATTTTCTAATTAACCAATTATTTATTGACAATAAAAAACATATCAATATTTTTAGATCCAAATAAATATGAACCATAAGATAATACTTGAAATTATATGTAAACTTTTTTTGATCAAGTACTTTCTTAAAAAATATACTTTTCTGCTTTCATCTTATTATATTTTACTATGAAAATTAACAAGCCAAATATATACCTTCCACTTAAATCTTTCAAGATTAAACAAAGAACATAAATGTAAATTATCATTGCATTAAAGATATATATATGATAATTAATCATTATTGTTGATAGTCCTACCACCAATCAATCTTGAGATATATAACAAAAACTCTAATTGAGTTATATTTTTTTTCAAGTCTTGTATTTTAGATATTTATGCATTAGTTTAAAGAAAAATGTTAGATTATCATATTAATTTTATTTAATTTCAAATATGTTTTTACATTTCAGCTTGTATTTAATATTAGTGAAATGTTTTGTATAAAAACACTCTATATATTTTTTTGTATCATATTTTCACATTTTAGATTAATAAAATGTATGGGACATTTCTGTTCAATAATTAAACATTAACAAAATTTTCAACCTCCACATTGTTTTGCTAGCTAACAAAAAAAATGAATCATTTGTAGAAATATCTGAATAAAGAAAAAGAAAGCAAGCCCATGTAAAAAGTTACCCATCAGAAGCCATAGCTACAGTATGCTCTCTGCCACATGATATATCCAACCACCTAGCATTGTCACCAGCTGGGAATTCAAAGAGCTCTGGACGAAGTGGTTTTGGTATTCACAATTGACACTCTTTTCCATTTCTTCATGTTTGCCAGCTCTGATTATACCCCCATATATAAATCGCAATCATTGTTGCTTAAACTATGGGCATTGCAGGATTGCCTAAGATATCATTGATGTCCATCATACTATTGTACCACTGACCATCATCAGTTGAAAAGACTATAAGATAGAAAATGACCATGGTCATAATAATATTGAGTGAATTACAAATAACAGGAAAAAATCATTTTGATTTTGATTGTTTTGCAGAATCATTTAAATAATTAACTGAAAATAAACCAAATAAAATCTACCAAAAATCAAATTTTCCATAAATAGATAACTTTAATCATAATCTAAGAGGGAAAAGTCAGGATGACTAGTAAAAAAATCAGTCATCAGAACTAAATCAATCAACTATTCTTGAACTGATTACAAACTTCTACAAAATCATTTAACAATCAAAGTTTAAATGAAAACAATCGTGACATAGAATTAAGAGATTCTTTACAAAGAAAATGGAATAACAAGTTTTTTAGATGGGACAAAATAAGATCCAATGAAAATCACAGTTCATAAACAATCATATACAGATACGATTTAAACAATTGTGCAGATTGTGAAACTATGGGGTAAACGTAACCCAATGAAAACTTAAATTGATAATGAAATTTATGGAACAAAATGATTTTAAACATCAGAAGAATGTTAAGCTGCACCTTGAGTGTAAGATTTGGTGGACTTTAATAGTAAAAATGAACCTTTTGACTTGAATACTTAAAACAAAGCTTTAGACTTAAATACTTAAAATGAACCTTTCGGCTTGAATACTAAAAATGAACATTTCGGCTTGAATACTAAAAACGAACCTTTCAACTTGAATACTCAAAATAAACAACGAAGTACTCGAATGAACTGAATTCTATAAGCAGTGTCTTGGGCAGAGAAGCTTGTTCAATCAAAAAAATGGGTAACTAAATATTCATCCTTGAAATGGTCATTCACATCCAATGATATGAAATGGATTTAGAAGATGATCAAGTGAACTATGTTGTTAAGAGATGAGTCATTAATAAGTTTGTGTTATTTTAAAGATTCACCAATGTTATTATTTTAAGATGGAATTATATTTTGGGGTATCCCCTGAAATATTTAAAATATTTAAACTTATCTTTTAATATTAAAAAAAAGACACCAAACATAAAAATATAAAAAATCTAGACACTTGAATTCATGGGCATAAACTACCCTCACCCCTCTCCACTACCCCTCGCCCTGCTCCTTGCCCTTGCCCCTCGCCCTTGCCCCTCTTCCTAGCCACTCACCGCTCTCCCAGAGCTCCACGACGGAGCTCAAGGAGCTCCGCCGTGGATCTCGGTGGATTCATATAGAGGGGCGAGGGGAGAGGGGTGAGGAGAGAAGGGCGAGGGTAGAGAGGCGAGGGAAGAGGGGACAGGGGTGATAGGTGAGGGGCAAGGGGTGATAGGTGAAGGGCAAGGGGTGACAAGTGAGGGGCAAGGGTGAGGATGAGGAGCAAATGGTAAACGGTGAGAGGCAGGGGAAAGACAAGGGTGAGGGGCATGGGAGTGAACGGGGGTGAGGGGCATCAGAGAGGGGCGAGGGAAGTTTAGGATTTATGAATTTGAGTGCAATGGTTTCGAATTTATTTATAGTTCGGTGCTTTTTTTTTCAAATGTTAAAATATAAGTTTCATATTTTAAAATATTTCTTGGGGTTTACTCCAAAACATAAATCCGTCATTAAATCAAGGATTTTATTAACAATGGAAAATATATCACTAAATCAAGGATTTTATTAGCAAGGAAAAATCCGTCTCTAAATCCGTTGCTTAATCAAGGATTTTATTAAAAAGGGAAAATCTATTGCTAAATCAAGAATTTTATTAGCAAGCGAGAATTCAGTGCTAAATCTGTCGCTAAATCAAGGATTTTATTAGCAAAGGAAAATCCATCACTAAATCATAGATTTTATTAGCAAGGAAAAAAACTATCACTAAATCTATCACTAAATCATGGATTTTATTAGCAAGGGAAAATCCGTCGCTAAATCTGTCGATAAATCATGAATTTTATTAGCAAGGGAATATTTGTCGATAAAACCATCGCTAAATCATGGATCTTATTAGCAAGGGAATATCTGTCGTGAAATCCATCCGTAAATCAAGGATTTTATTAGCAAGAGAAATTCCATCGCTAAATCCATAACTAAATCAAGGATTTTATTAGCAAGAAATATTTCGTCACTAAATTCGTCGCTAAATCAAGTGTTTTATTAGCAAGAAATATCCCGTCGCTAAATTCATCGCTAAAATCCCCGCTTTTCTTGAACGGAATTTACAAAAATTTTCCATTGCTAATTCGTCGCTATATCCTCCACTTTTTTTCGCGGAATTTTCAAATAATTTTCTCTCAATAATCCATCGTTAATTTGTTGCTATTTTTTTTCATAAAAAATTTATCAATCCATTACTATTCCCTAACTAATCCCTTGCAATTTAGTTAGGGTTTGATCCCTAGCTAAAATTCCCTAGCTAAATTGATATTTTCTTGTAGTGTTATAGACTGATTGATTGATTGACATCTAGACAGATTCACAAATAGATATACATATAGATAGGTAGATACAAAGATATATCGGTAAATATATAGATAGATACATAGATAAACACTTTGATAAAAAGATAGACAGCCAAAAAGATTGACTGATAGATATATAGACAGACAAATTGATAGGCAGACAAATTTAGAGAAAAAAAGATAGATAGATAGATATATATATAGATAAATAGATTGATAGACAGATTGATTGATTGATTGATAAACAGTTTGATAGACTTATAGATAGATAGATTTATAGAATGAAAGAAAGATTGATTGATTAATAGATAGACAGATAGATAGAAAGATAGATAGATTGATTGATTGACATAAAGATACATGAATAGATAGATAGAAAGATAAATAGACAAATAGATATATAGATAGAAAGATAGATAGATATACATGTAGATAGACTGAAAGATTTACAAATATAATATAAATATATTATTCGATATATAGAGAGACAAATTAATATACATATAGATAAAAAGATAGACAAATAGATAAATAGATTGATTGATATATAGATAGATAGATAAACACAAAAATAGACTTATAAACACACAGATATATAGACAGAAAGATAAAAAATAGATAGATAGATATATAAATAGATAGACAAATATAAAAGATAGATAGATAGATTAACAAATAGATATACAAATAGATATACAAATAGATATATAGATATATTGACAAATAGATATGCAATTAGATAGATAGATTAATAGATAGAGAAATAAATAGATAGATATGTAGATAGTATGATAGATAGACAAATAGATAGATTGTTAGAGAGATATATATATATATAGATAAATAAAAAGATAGATAGATAAATAGAGAGATAGAAATTAGATAGATATATAAAAAAATATATCGATAGATAGATAGATACACAAATATATAGGGAGATAGAAAGAAAATTACATAGATGTATGAATAGACTGATTGATAGATTGATTGATAAATAGATAGATAGACATATATATATATATATATATATATATATATATATATATATATATATATATATATATATAAAGATTGATATAAAGATTCATAGACATGCTGAAAGATAGATGTATAGACATATTGATAGACTGATTGAAAGAGAGATAGTGTTTGATAAACAAAAAGATAGATAGATAGATTGATAGGCTGATAGATTGAAATATTATTTGAAAGATAGATAGATGGATAGATAGATAGATAGATAGTCAAATAGATAGACATATATATAGAGAAAATTATAGATTGAGAAATAAATATATAAATAGAATGATAGATAGACAGATACATAGATAGATAGATAGATAGATAGACAGATAAATAAACAAATATACACACACACACACACACACACACACAAATAGATACGCAAATATATAGATAGAATGATTAATTCAAAGATAAATAGACACATAGAAAGAAAGATAGATAGATATATAGATAAAAAGATAGATTGGCAAATAGATAAATATAAATTTAGATAAATAGATTAACATATTAATATAAATATAGATAGAAAGATAAACAAACAAATAGATAGATAGATAGATAAATAGATAGATAGACATATAGACATATAAATATATTGGAAAATAGATAGAAAAATAGATAGATTGATAGAAAGATAGATATAATAGATAAATAGATAGATAGATATATAAATAGATAGATAGATAAATTGACATATAGATAGGAAATTAGATAGACAGATAGATAGAGAAATAGATAGATCGATAGATATGTTGATAGAAAGATAGACAAATATATAGATAAATAGATAGATAGAGAGATAGATACACAAATAGACAGATATATATATATATATATATATATATATATATATATATAGATAGGTAGATAAAGAGATAGATAGATAGATATATATATATATATATATATATAGATAGGTAGATAAAGAGATAGATAGATAGATATATATATATATATATATATATATATATATATATTTATAGAAAGAAAGAAAGATAGATAGATAGATATATAAATAGACAGATAGAAAGAGAGAGAGAGAGAGAGACAAATATTGATAGATAGATATATATATATATATATATATATAGATAGATACACAAACAAATAGATAGATAGATAACTAGACAGATAGATCAATAGATAGATAGATAGACAAATAGATAGATAAATATAAATATAGATAGATAGATGATAATAAAGATAGATATACAAGTAGATAGATAGATATTTAGACTGATAAATAAATAGATTGATATTTAAATTAATAGAGAAATAGATAGACAGACAGATAGACATATAGATTGATAATTTGATAGATAAATAGATACATAGATTTTTAGAAAAATTGATAGAAAAATTGATGAGCAGATTGATAAATTAATAGACAGATTGATAAACAGATTGATAAATAGATTGATAAATAAATTGACATACAAATTAATAGACATATAAATAGAAAGATCGATATAAAGATAGATAAATAGGTAGATAGAGAGATAGTAAAATAGATAAATAGAAAGTTAGATTATTAGACAAATAGATAGAATGTTTATTCGATAGATATATTGAGAAATAGATAGACATATATATATATATATATAAACACATAGATATAATGATTGATAGACAAATAGATAGACAAATAAATAGATAGACAAATAAATAGATAGAGAAATAAAAAGAAAGATAGATAGACAAATAAATAAACAAATTGATAGAGAGATTTATAGACAGAAGGATAGAAAGATTCATAGACCGACTAATAGAAATAATGATATACAAATAGATAGATTAAATAATAGATAGATTGATAGACAAATTGATAGAAAGATAGATTGATTGAAAAATAGATAAAGAAATATATAAATAGATAGAAAGATAAATAGGAAGATAGATCAAGAGATTATTAGCTAGATAGATCGTAGATAGATAGATAATAAAGATACATATAGATAGATAGATTGATTGATTGATCAATAGATAGTTAAATAGATAAAAAGATAGATAAATAAACAAATAGATATATAAATTGATATATAGATAGATAGATAAATAAAAATATGGACAGATATATAGATAGATAGAAAAATTGTTAAATAGAAATATAGATAGATAGAAAAATAAATAAATAGAAAGATAGAGAAATAGATAGATATATAGATATATAGATATATAGATATATAAAATTATAGATAGAAACATAGACAGATATATAGACATATATATAGATAGATAGAATAATTGATAGATAGATAGATTGATAGAAAGATATATTGACAAATATATAGATACATAGATAGAAAGTTTGATTGATTGATTGATAGATTTATTGATAGATAGATTGATAGACAGAATGATAGATAAAAAGATAGATAATTGATAGATATAATGATATATAGATAGACTGGCAGATAAATAGTTAGATAGATATATAGAAAAATTGATTGATAGATAAACAGATAGATAGATAGATAGACAAATAGATAAAAAATAGATAGATAGATAGACAGACAGATATATTGATTGATAGATAGACAAATAGATTGTAGATTAATAGATAGAAAGTCAAATAGATAGACAGATAAATAGATAGATAAATAAACAAATAAATTGATAGATAGATAATTAGATAGAAATATAGATAGATAGATAGATATAGTGAAAGATAGACAGAAGGATTAACTAATAAAAAGAAATATTGATAAATAGAGAAATAGATATACAATACATCAACAAAGATATAGACAGATAGATGGACAGATAGATAGATATATAGATAGATAAAAATATATATATATGGATAGATAGATAGATAGACTGATATATAGAGAGAAAGATTGACAAATATAAATAAATATATATAAACATATAGATAGACACAGATATAAAGATAGATAGACAGATAGATAGATATAGAGATAGATAGACATATAGATAGATAAATAGCTAGGCAGATTAATAGACAGATAGATAGATAGATAGGCAAATAGATAGACAAAGTGAAATACAAATACATTGATAGTTAAATAGATAGATAGATTGATATATTGATATATAGATAGATAGACAAATATATAGACAAATTGATAGAATGATTAATAGACAGATTGATATACAGATTGATACACAATAGGATATACAGATTGATAGACAGTTTGTTAGATGATTACGAGATAGATAGCTAATTGATTGATAGATAAATAATATTATTAGAATGATAGATAGATAAATAATATTATTAGATAAATAATATTATTGATAGATAGATAGATAAAAAGATATATTGACATATTATTAGAATGATATATAGATAGGGAGATAGATAGAGAGATAGATAGATAGACAAATAGATAGATAGATAGATAGACAAATAGATAGAAAGATAGGTTGACAAATAGATAGATAGATAAATAGACTGATAGATAGAAAGATAGATAGATAAATAGTAGAAAGATAGACAAGTAGATACACGGATAGATAGACACATATATAGATATATATATATATATATATATATATAGTTCAACACATATGATGATAGAAAGAAAGATAGAATGATGGATAAAAAGATATATAGACAAGATATACATATTGATAGATAGATAAATAGATAGATAGATAAACAAGTATATAGACAGAAACATAGACAAATAGATAGAGAAATAGACAAACAAATATATATATATATATATAGACAAATAGATACACCGACAGATTGATAGAGATGCAAACAAAGAAATAGACAAATAGACAGACAAAAATATAGATGGATTGATAGATAAACAAACCGACAGACAGATTGATAGGTAGATAGATATGCAACAATTTAAGTAGTGAGGTAGGAAGACAAACAGGCAGATAGATAAATAAACAAATAGACATATATACACTCTGCCAAATTTACAATAGATAGACAAATAGACAATTAGATAGGCAAACAGATATAAATATAAAATAATAGTTAGATTGAAAGAAAGAAACATAGATATATTAATAAACTGATAGAAAGATAGATATATAAATAGACATATAGATAAATAGATTGTTAGATAAATAGATATAAAAATAGATAGACTGACAGACCGACAGATAGAAAGATAAATAGATATATAGACAGATTGAAAGATAGACATATAGAATGATTGATCAATAGATTCATAGATAGATTGATATACAAATTGATAGACAGATTGATATACAAATTGATAGACAGATTGATAGACAAATAGATAAATAAATAGACAAATAGATAGATTAATTGAAAGAAAAATAGATTGATATATAGATAGATATATAGAAAAAAAGATAACAAATAGATCGTTAGATTATTAGGCATATAGATAAATATATTATTAGATAAATAGATTAATAAATGGATATAAATATAGATAGACATAGATTGATAAATAGATTGATTGATAGATAGACTAAAATATAAACAAATAGATAGATAGATAGATAGAAATGACTAATAAATGCATAGATAGATATACCGACATATTGATAGAAAGAATGATAGACATATCAAAAGATAAATTGATATAAAGATAGATAGATAGATTGATTGAATGATAGATAGATAGATTATTAGGTTGATATAAAGATAGATATATTAATAGATAGATAGATAGACAAACAAAGCCAAATAGATAGATAGAAAGATAGATAGTTAGATAGACAAATATATATACATTGATAGAAATATAGATATATAATCAGATATATATATATATATATATATATATAGACAGATAGATAGATAGGTAGATAGGTAGATAGATAGAAAAATTGATATACAGACATAAAAATAGATAGATAGAAAGATATATAGTTCAATAGTTAGTTAGATACATTGATAGATAAATAAATAGAATGTCATATAAATAGACTGATAGATATACATATTTATAGACAAATAGATATATAGATAGATGGATAGGCAAATATATAGATAGAAAGATATACATAAAGATAAATAGATATATAGTTAGATACATAAATAGATAGATAGATAGATAGATTGTAAGATAGATTAGTATATATACAAATAGATAGACAGATAAATAGATTGATAGACATATACATAGATAGATAGATAAATAAATAGATAGATAAATAGACTAACTGATTAATAGGTAGAATATTTGACATAAAAATAGATAGATAGATAAATAGATAGACTAATATATAAAAAGATAGATAGATAGTTAGTTAGACATAGAGATAGATAGATTTATTATTAGATAGATAGACAAATAAATAAACATGTAGATAGATAGATCGATAGATAGACAAATTGATAGATAGATAGATAAATTTATATATAAATAAATAGTCAGATAGTTAGATAGATACATAGAAATAAATTTAGAAAGATTTATATAAAGACATAAATAAAAATATAGATAGATATATAGACAGATTGATATACAAATAGATAGAGATATAAATAGATTTATAGATTGATACTTAAATAGATGGATAGGCACATAGATAAAAAGAAAGATAGACAGATTGATATTTAGATAGATAGATAGACAGATATATAGATATATAGATATATAAATAGATAGATAGATAGGCATAAAATAAAAAAATAGATAGACAGATCGATAGATAGAATGGCATATAAATAGATAAAAAGAAAGATATATTAATAGATAGACTGATAGATAAATAGATAGATAGATATATCGAAAAATTGATAGATAGATAGACGGATAGATAGATAGAAAAATAGATAGAAAAATAGATAGATAGATAGATAGATAGACAGATTGATTGATCGATTGATAGTTACGGTGATGATAAAATAGATTTTGTTATTGAATTCATCATGGAAAATATAGTTACGGTAACAAATTTTTTCATATTCTGAAGAAGTTAGAATTTAGTTATTTATTTAATTTATTTAAATATTTTTTAGAATAAATAAATAAATAAAAACAACACAAGCAGAAGACTAGGCCATGACATCAACACGTAGCTGCTCCATGCATGGTCATATGTCAAAAAAAAAGAAAAAGGAATTAAAAACTATTATAAAAATATATATTTTTAATTATTATAAAAGAAAAATCAGAAATCCAGAAAATGTGATGATGGGGAAAAAACATACTTTAGGGGAGAAAGAGACATAATGCAGATGAAAAAAAAATAAAAGATTCAATGATTTTCTTTTGATCATAATGGATTAATCTGAAATCAGAATAGAATAGTCTACGAACTAAAGTTACTCTAAATGACGAGATTTTTAGTTTACTATAAAATTTATAAAGTTTCCATGAAATTTTTCGGAGGGTAGTAGTTTTCTTTTATCGAAATTTCTTTCTATTTAAAGACCATAAATGATAATCTTTTAAATTTCAATTTGAATTGTTAAAAATTTCATTAGAAATGATTATTTGGTAACAAGTTTCTGTATTTCATTAGAATTCTTATAATTGTGTCTGAAACATCAAACGAAAATGATATAATTGTATTTCATATGCATTGGAACATTCCATATAATTGGGTGGGTGCTTGATATATATATATATATATATATATATATATACGGATAAAGGTATATAAATTGTATTTGGCGAACATGAATTATGATAACATCTAGACTGAGTTGCATGGTATTTCTTTCTAGAGCATGGCTAATATAAATATGCTAACTCAAATTGGGATAATGGCCAGTCTGAGTAACGCGGTGGTTTTTGGAAAATATCTAAGAAAAAAAATATTTTATCAGAAAATGTCCAATATGTTTTTTGGAGTATGTCCATATTTCTCGATGTTTATCCAAGAAAAACATATTTTGTTTGGATAAATGTCCAATATTTTTTTCAGAGTATATCCATATTTTTTGGAATAAATCTAAAAAAAATAAATATTTCTATATATATATATATATATAAAATATCACGCATGGCTTTGGCATGTGTGAGGCTGTCGATGGGACTCAGAAATATGAGATTATAAACATTTCATCCATAATTATTTTCATGTAAACATTATACTTGAGTGTGTATTAATATATATGCATGATATTTTATGAGCACTTAGATAGGGAGTAGCCCTATAGGAGTTACCTCTATAGAGATTTGTTCGCTCCATTGCGAAACCCCTTTTAGGTACAGATCCAGGACAAATGACAGATCCACAATTGGGATCACACATGTGAAGGGAAGCTAGTAATGGCTTAAATAATATTTTTTGTGTTTTTTTATTCCACTGAAAAAATAAAAGAAAAAAATTGTGTACACTATATTTGAAAAAAAAAATATTTTATTGCATATTTTATTGTGTGATGGAAGGGAGTGGGACCCCCTGAGGGATGGGATGTCACATAAATAGATAGATATATATATAGATAAACAAAAAAATAAATAAAAAGAACAGAAATTTAATAGTTAGAGAGATAGATAAATAGATAAACATAAAGATAGAGATATTTAAATAGATAGTTAGTTAGATGGTTAGACAAATAGATAGATAGATCTATATATATATATATATATATATATATATATATATAGTTATCTAGTTATATAGATACACATATAATTAGATAGACAAATACATAGATTAATAGATAGAGAAATTAAATTAGACAAATAGACATATAGTTACATAGACAGACAGATAGATAGATAGATAGATAGATAGATAGATAGACAGTTAGACATATAGAGAAATAATTAAATAAATATACAGATAAACATATATACAATGGACAGAGACAAACAGACAGACAGAAAGATAGCTACATAGATATATAAATAGACAGACAAGATAGATTTACCGATAGACAATAGAAAGAAAGATAGTTAGACAATTAGATATATAGATAGATTGAAATATATATAGTTAGACAGATAGAAACATAGATAGTTTGAGAGTTATAAATAAGATATATAGTCATATAATCAATTAGACAAATAAATAGATGGATGGATAGACAAATAGAAAGATAGCTATGAAAAATAGATAGACAGACAGACAGACAGATAGATATATAGATAGATAAATAGATAGATAAACAGACAGACAGATAGAAAAATAGACAGATAAATAGATAGATAGACATATATATATATATATATATATATATATATATATATATATATATATATATATATATATATAAATATATATATATAATAAAGTTATATAGAAATATAGAGAGAAAGAAATTAGACAGATAGATAAATAAATAGACAGACATATAAAAAGTTAGATAGATCGATCGATCAATAGATCGATAGATCGATAGATAGATAGACAGATATATAGACGGATAGATATATAGATAGATAGAAAGATAGACATATAGACAGATAGATAGATAGCAAGATAGCCATATAGACAGATAGATAGATATACAAATAGCTAGATAGACATAATGATAGATATATAGATAGACAAATAGAATGATAGATTGAAAGATAGATAGATAAATTGATAGATAGATAAATAGTAAGATAGATAGACAAATAGACAAATAGATACATAGAGAGATAGATAGATAGGAAGATATGCTGATATATAGATAGATAGATATATTAACAAATAGATATATTAACAGATAGATAGAAAAACAGACAAATAGACCAATAGATAGATAGATAAATAAATAAATAGATAAATAGATAGAGAGATAAAAAGAATGACTAATAGATAGATAGACTAATAGACAAATAGAAATAGACAGATTGATAGATATATTGGAAAAGAAATACATAGATTGATAAACAGATAGATAGATTGATTGATAGATAAAGAAAAAGATAAATATAAAGAAAAGCAAATAGAGATATCGATGGATAGTTTTAATGATAGACTAATAGACAAAAAGATAATTAAACAATTAGATATATAGATAGATAGATAGATAGATCGACATATAGATAGATCAACAAAAAGATAGATAGATAGATCAACAAAAAGATAGATAGATAGATAAACATATAGACAAAAAAAGAGATAGATAGATAAATAAACAAATAGACAAATAGACAAATTGATAGACAGATAGATAGATAAATAGATAGACAAATAGACAAATATAGAGATAGATTGATAGACAAATACATTGATAGATAGATTGATAGACATAAAATCATATCGACAGATAAACAAATAAACAAATAGATAGATTGATAAATAGACTAATAGATAGATAAATAGATTGACGTATAGATAGATATATAGATAGACATATAAATAAATAGATAAATAGACAGATAGATTGATAAATAGATATATAGATAAATAAATAGATAGATAGATAGAGATAAAGATAGTCACACTATTAGACAGACAGACTGATAGATAGATAGATTGATTGATTGATAGACTAATAAAAAGATAGACAGATATACAGATAAATGGAAAGAAAAGAAGACAAAAATATAAATAGATAGAAATATAGATAGATAATAGAAACTTATGAAGATATATAGATAGATAGATAGATAGAATTAAAAATAGATAAATACATAGATATATAGATAGACAAATAGATAGATTAATAAATAGATAGATTGATAGATAGCAAATAGTTAAATCGACAGATAGATTCTTAGATAGTTAGATAGAAAGATAAATAGAAAGATAAATAGCTATAGAGATAGAGAGACAAATAGGCAAATATAAAGAAAGTTAGATATACAAATAGATAGATAATCAAATAGATAATAGATGAATAAAAATATAGAGTGCTAGACTGATAGATTTATTGAATGACACAAAGATAGATAGACATATATACAAAAATATAGATTGAAAGATAGATAACATATATACAAATAGACAAATAGAAATAAAGATATATTGACAAATAGATAGTTAGACAAAAAGATAGATTGACATATAGATATATAGATAGATAGATTCATTGATAAATAGATAGAAAAATAGATAGAAAGACATTTAGACCGATAGATAGATAGATTTACATATAGATAGATAGACAGATAGATATATAGGCAAATAGATAAAGATTTTGCTAGAAAGATACACAGATAAATAGATAGATACAAAGACAAATAGGCTGATAGATAGATAAACAGATAAATAAATTGATTAATAGATAGACAAATATACAAATATATAGATAAATAGATAAGTCACATAGACATATAGACTGATTGACAAATTGATAGACTAGTAGATGCATAGAAAAAAAATTATTAGATAGAAAGTCAAATAGATAGATAGATACACATATATATTGATATACAGATAGATAGATATATACACATATATATAGATAGATAGATATACAGATAGACAAATAGATATACAGATAGATATACAGATAGAAATAAATATACATAGAAAAATAGAAAGATAGATAGTTAGATATACAGATAGACATATAGATAGATAGATATATAGATAGATGGATAGTCAGATATACATATAGATATATAGATAAATAGATAGACAAATAAATAGATAAATAAATTGAAAAATTGATAGACATATAGATAGACAAATAGACTATTAGACATACAAATAAATTGATAGATGGATGGATAGATAGTTAAACACATAGCCTAATAGCCTCATATACAACAAGATTGATTAATATATATACATTGAGATAGATATAGAAATAGAAAGATAGTTAGATAGATGTATAGATAAAAAGATAGATAAATAGATAGATAGGTAGATAGATATTTAGACATATAGAAATATAAATAGATAGATACTTAGATAGATAAATAGATAGATAGATATATAGTCTAATAGATGAATAAAGAGATTGAGAAATAGAGATGGATAGATAGATAGACAAATTGACAAATAGATAGATAGATAGATAGATATAAAGATAGATTGATAGAAAAATTGACATATAGATAAATACACAAATAATTAGTTATACAAGTAGACAAATAGATGTCAATTGAAAAGATTAAGGAGTAGGGTTTTCTTTTTCAAAAAACGCTCTCAAATTCTAGAGAGAGAAAATCTCTATTTTTGCTCATTCAAGCTCCCATTAAGCTCAATGGAGAAAAAGGATTTATTAGTAAATAATAAATCCTTCGCCTCTATTACAAGAGGGAACACGCAACACCCACGATCTTTTGGAACCAAGAACGAGAGTCCCGCTATCTTCTTCTCCACCGAGCAAATGCATAGGTTCCTGGAACCTTTCGAATACACGCTAGTAGGGAAATTTTCCCATGGAAGACCTCGAGCAAACGTATTATAGTAGTTCATTACTACATTAAAGCTCAAAGGAAGTGTGAAGTTTGCCGATTACTATGCCAAACATATTTTTTTTCAATGCTGTATGGAGGAGGATTATTATCGGCTATGGCAAAGAGGGCTATGGTATGTCGATGGCTTCTCTATGCAAGTTTTGAAGTGGACGAAAAACTTCAGTCCACTCGAAGAAGCTCCCATTGCGCTAGTATGGATCACTTTGCTGAATCTTCCATTGTTTTTATTTAATGCGCAATCTCTACATATTATCTCTTCTTGCTTCGGCAAGCCAATGCTTCGGGATGAAGCAACATCCTCCATGACTAGGACAGGAGCTGCTCGAGTATGTGTGGAATATAACTTACTCTTACAGCCGCCTAGCAAAATATGGATAGGCAGTGGGGAAAATTGACATGATGAAGGCTTTTGGCAAACATCCATACCCGAAAACCTTCCATCATACTGTCTTGGCTGTAAAAGGATAGGTAACGGTATAGAAGAATGTAGGGTGGGAAAAGAAGAGAGGGTTAAGGGGAACATGTAGGAAATCAAGGGTAGAGGTGAAGAAAAATGGGTTAGGAAGGAAGAGATAGCCCCAAATGTTCAAACCGAAAAGCTTGTTGAGGGGGAAGGGGAAGGAGTAGGAGAAGGTGAGAGAGTGCTAGAGAGCGATAGGATAGATGCCAATGGAGTCACAAACTATGAAGAAGGTGAAGGTAAGGATTCAGAAGAAGGATGGGAGAAGGTGAAAGCTAAAGGGAGAAGGGGGAAAAAACTCAAAGTTAGAAGAATTTTAAAGGAAAAGCTGGAGGATTACAGCTGGATGGAGGAAGATCTCTTGGATTTTCCAGATGAGAATGCAGAGGTATTTAGCTGCCCTTCACTAAGCGAGGAAGAAGAAAATGGGGAAGACCCATTAGCAAAGATAAAAGATGATTTGGAAATTTATGAGGAAGACTGGGGAAAGCTATCTAGAGATCAAGCCATGGAATCTATAAAAAGGATGGCTATGCACCTCGGGCAATAGGTAAAATACAATGAAATAATACATAATTTCTCTAATACAACTAAAACTCCAAGAAACATGAAGAAACATTTGAATAAGACTTACGAGTCTAAATGTACAACTAGATCTCAGGCAAAGTCAGTAATTAACGGATAGGTGTCTCTATTGGAATATTAGAGGGATAGCAAATAACCCATCAATTAATAGGCTAAAATAATTAATAAAAATTCATAAAATTTCTTTGATAATTATAGATGAACCTATGGTACAAAAAGATCAACTAATGAAACATAGTCAATTATTAGGGTTCAAAAATGCATTTGCTAATTTGAATAGTAAACTGTGGATCATGTGGCATGATTATTTGGACATTGAAATATTAAAAGATACAGAATAGATAGTAACTTTTTATACTAATAATAAAAAAGAAGAAATAATATCAGTTGTTTATGCTAAAAATGATAAAAAAGCTAGATTAGATCTATGGAAGGAAATGCAGAGTATTGCTAGCAAAAATATTCCATGGATAATAGGAGGAGATTTTAATGTCATAAGAAGTGCTCATGAAAAGAAATGTGGTAAACCCCCAAATAAAGTGGCGATGTCATAATTTAATGATATTATTGCTAGCACTAATTTGATGGAAGTGGATTATATAGGTTCAAATTACACATGGTGTAATAATTAGCGTAGAAGATGAGCAATTTGGGCAAGGTTGGACAGGGTCATGTGTAATGCCAAATGGGCAACTTCGCATGGGATAACGGGGCTGAGACATCTAAACAGGACCTGTTCAGACCACAACCCATTGCTCATAACAATACATAGAGATCTCTCAATTAAAGGTGTTTTTAAGTTTCAGAATATGTGGGCTAAGCATTCAAACTTTGATAGAATGGTAAGAGAATCTTGGAGAGAACCAGCACCGGGGAAACCTATGCAGGTTTTGTCAACAAAGCTATATAGGCTAAAAAGTTGTATTAAAATATGGAACAAAGAGACTTTTGGTAATATAAATCAACAAATAAAACAGGCAGAAGAAGAAGTATAAAGCTAGAGATAGAATATGAAATTACAAATAATGAAGAAGATAGAATGACACTTAGTAAGGCGAAAGGCAACTTGAGGCTTAAGCTGTTCATGGAAGAAATATTCTGGAGACAACGTGCAAAAGTTAAATGGCTGAAAGAAGGAGATAAAAATACAAAATTTTTTCATAACATGAGCAAAATAAAAACTTATAAAAATAAAATTAAAGGTATAAAAAATGAAGAAGGAAAATAGGTAGAAGGAGATAATAAAATAAGAGCCCTTTTTGAAGAATTTTTTAAAAAGCAACTATGCGGACAGCCTATACACGAAGGGGACACACTAATGAAAAAAATCACTTTAAATGTTACACAAGAGCAAAATCAAATGATGGAGAAGATCCCAGATATGTATGAGGTCAAAGATGCAGTATTCAGCCTGAACAAAGATAGTGCGGCAGGACTAGACGGCTAGAACAATTATTTCTTCCAGGTATGCTGGGAGATTATTAAAAATGATCCTGTTCTTGCCATCACTAGTTTCTTTGTAGGGGCGGATATCCCTAAAGCATGGGCAAATTCACTTATTATTTTAATTCCAAAAAATAAATCCTCACAGAAATGCAAGGATTTTAGACCCATAACCTTATGTAATGCGATATATAAGATTTTGGCAAAAATCTTGCAAAATAGATTAAGTGATATTCTGCCTTCTATAAAATCCCAGGAACAAACGGGCTTTGTTAAAAATAGGTTAATGATGGAAAATATAAGACTGACGTCCGAAATGATGAAAGACCTAGCAAGTAAATCGAGAGGGAATAATTTAGTAATTAAACTAGATTTATCTAAAGCTTTCGACAGGGTGGAATGGAATATACTCTGTTATGCCATGAGAAAATTTGGCTTTTTCGAATTATGCATCGATATGATATACAGATGTGTATCTAATCTTTGGGTTAAAGTTATAGTAAATGGGAAAAAATGAGAAGAATTTAAGCCAAAAAAAAGCTTAAGGCAAGGAGACCCGCTATCTCCTTTATTATTTGATATATACTTAGAACTGCTAATATTAAATTTAAATAAAAGAATGTCTAAAGGAAAGATTATTTCATTCAGACAACCAAAAAACACCCCAAGAATAGGCTGCCTAGCTTATGCGGATGATCTTATAATTTTTACAAATGCAAGTAGAAGATCATTATTAAACTTTATGGACCTTTTACACATGTTCGAAATCCAAACAGGGCAGATGGTAAATAAAAAGAAGTGTCAGTTTATGTTAGCTAAGAAAGTAAAGGAAAAGGTAGCAAATAAAGTAAATAACATTATAGGATTTACCCAAAACAAAGGAGCACTAACGTACTTAGGCTGCCCGATATACGAAGGAAGATTAAGAGAAGAGTACTTAATAACACTACAGGATAAAATAAATAAGAAAATAGCAGGATGGAAAGAAGAACTTCTGGGTTTCGGGGGGAGGATTACATTAATCTCTCATGTTCTACAAAGCACATTGGTTCATATTCTTTCAGTTATTCACCTTCCAAAGAAATTTACGAAAAAACTAGAAAAAGATATTGCTAACTTTTTATGGGATAAAAAAGAAGGCAAAAATAAATTATACTGGAAGAAATGGGAAGATATTTGCTATCCAAAAGAGGAAGCCAGATTAGGTTTGATTAAGTTACAAGATCTGGCAGCTGCTTGGGATTGTAAAGGATGGTGGAGGCTTAAAGAGAATAATAGTTTATGGGCGAGATATATGAGAGCTAAATATTTAGAACATGAGAAAATTAATAAGAAAAAGGCCTCGAATAACTGGAAAAAGAAAAACAAAAAGAAATAGTAGATTCTCACTCTAAAATGGCGAAGAGTGGCTGGAAATGGACCCTCACTCCCCAAGGTAATTTTACACTTAAAATGGTGAAGAATCTGATACGAAAGAAAAATCACATTAACCCACTTTTTAAATGGGTATGGAAGGAAGGTACTCCACAAAAAATGTGCTCTCTTACATGGAAAGCTCTTGTGAATGCTTTACCTGTAGATACAAATATTCAAAGAAAGGGTATAAAGATAGTATCCAGATGCGATTGTTGTTATCAAGCAATAGAATCTTTGGACCATCTATTTTCGGAAGGAAAAATTGCAGAAGAAATATGGAGAGAGATGGAGGGTCTTAGTCAAGTAAATAATAACAATGTAACTTTAATAGAGAGAATTAAAAGATGGGGGAGGGACACTCCAAAAACTCCCACAAAAAAATGGTTAAATCAAAAATTACCACACATAGTAATCTGGTGTATATGGAAAGCAAGGAATAAAAGTAGATTTAAGGGCATAAAAATGAATTCAGAAGAAATTTTAAAAGATATTAAGAAAGAAATAAGTAATATATCCTGTATAAAACCCATAATAACAGATAATAAGGAAATAGAAAAAGAAGTCAGGAAAACATGGAACCTCTCAATTAACATAATTAGGCAGCATTGGGTTAAAAGCATAAGTTGGAATAAGCCTCCAGCAGGGAAGCTATCTTTGAACACTGATGGGAGCTTTAATAGGGATACAGGTTTAGCAGGAGGAGGAGGCGTAATAAGAGACTATGATGGCAGTATTAGGAAAGCCTTCACACTTGTCGGGAAATCCTCCTCGGCTCTCCATTCGGAAATTAGAGTGCTAAAAGAAGGATTATATATTTGCAAAAAGATAGGATATACAAATCTGCAAATTCAGGTAGATTCAATACTACTAGTTGAGTTATTCAATAAAAAATTAGCATTGTGGCAGCATGAGGAGGAGATAGAAACAATAGTTAATCTTGCTAAAGAATTCGATGCATCAATAGCTCATGTATATAGGGAAGCAAACACACTGGCAGATAATCTTGCTAAAATAGGATTGATAGAGGGAGCATCAGAATATAATGATGAATCTTTACCGTTAAAACTAAAAGGAATAGCTAGATTAGATAAGCAGGAATTACCTTATCTAAAAATAAGCAAGAACAGAGCGGGATAAATAATAGAAGTAGTGGATAACATTATTGAATATATATATCTTGAAATAAAATATTGCATGTTGTGAAGTTTTATTGGCAGGAATCTGGATTTAAATGAATACACAACATGTCAAACAGGAGCAAGTGGAGAAGGAGGTAAAAATACAGAAAATTCATGATTGTTTGTAGCTGGATTTTTCTGTTTTCTTAGCAGCATAATAGGGTTGAAGCTTAGAAAGGACAGGATCTACAAGATATGGCAATCAAGTTTGAAGGCTGTAAAAACCTTGTCATTTTAATTGAACTTTAGAATACAAGTTATATATCCGAACCCTTGAATAAAAGGGAAGGAGGAGTCATGTGTTAATTTATCAATTTAAAAGTTAATAGAGTCTGTATAAGTAGAGTTTAGGAATAGATAAAAAGACTTTTTAGATCTGGAAAAGCTAAAGGCAAGACATGCTAAAGGAAAGACGTCAAAGGATACAAAAAGGGTGTTAGAGGAGCTGAAAAAGGGCAGAAAAAACCTTCACTGGAGAATCTGAAGCAGCAAATAAGAGGCGATTAAAATGAAGGTTAGTATATGAGAAATGATAAATGGTTAGATGCATTGCAAATATGTTTTGCAGGAATTGTTGAATGTTGAAGTTAAATAAAGAAGGTAAATGAAAGAGAAAAATCGTAAGAACAGCAAGAAAGGAGATCAAACAAAGCACAAGGAGATAGTAAGGGGACTCAAAACAGAAAGATAAGAGAAATTATAAAGAGAGGGAGAAAGATTTCAAAGGAAATAAATAAACAAGTTATATAGTTTGTGTTTTTTCTTTTTTGTTGCTCTTTCTTGTATATGGGTGTAAAAGGGAAATGGGTAAATGCTAGCTTGTACAAATGGTATTCCTCCGCCAAAAGAGAGGGTTATATATAATAAAATAAACCTTCATTAAAAAAAAGTAGACAAATAGATAGATAGGCAGATAAATAGATAGATAGGTAGAAAGAAAGAATGATAGATAGAAAGATAGATATATAGATTGGTATATTGATACATAGATAGATAGACACATAAACTCATATACACTTAGACATATAGACACATATACAGATAGACACATAGACACATTATTACATCGACATATAAACACATATACAGATAGACATATACACACATAACCACATAGACATGTTGACACATAGGCACATATAAACATAGACACATAGGCACATATAAACATAGACAGGTAGACATAAATAGATAGATAGATAGATACAAAGAGAGAAAGATAGATAGGTAAACAAATAGACATATATGTAGAAAGATAGTTAGACAAATAGAGAGAGTTAGTTATATAGATGAACAAATAGAAAGATAAAAAGAAAAAATGATAGATAGATAGATAGATATATATATATACAGATAACGAGATATATAGATAGATAGATATATATATATATATATATATATATATATATATATATAGAAAGATAGATATATAGATTTACAGATAGATAGATAGATAGATAAAAAATTGACAGATAGACAAAAAATAGATAGATAGTCACACAAATAGGCACATAGATAAATATATAGATAGACAAATAGTCAGATAGATAGATAGACAAATAGACATACAATTAAAAGATATGCAGATAAAAATATAAATAGATACACACATATATTTTTAAATAGATAGAAAGATAGATATTTAGATATATAGATAGATAGAATTATAGATACATATATAGATAGATATATCAATAGATAGAAAAATAGGTAGGTAGATATATAATCAAATAATCATATAGAAATATTGATAGATAGACAAATAGTCAGATAAAGTTATAGAAAGATAGATAGATAAGTAAATTACTAGATAGATAGATAGATAGACATATAGACTAATTGATAGATAGTTAGATAGACAAATAGATAGATAAACATATAGCTAGATATACAAATAGATCGATATATAGAATATAGATAAACAAATATATTGATACATAGATAGATTTAAATTTAGACAGATTGATTGATTGATTGATTGATTGATAAAAAAACAATTAGATAGTTAGAAAGAAAGATAGTTAGTTAGTTAGTTAGAAAATAAATAGATAGATAATTAAATAGTTAGACAAATAGATTGATAGATATATAAATAGATATATAATAACCCATTATATGAATAGATAGACAGATAGATAGATTAATAGATAGTCATATAGATAGTTATACAAATAGATAAATATAAATAAAGATAGATAAGGAGTTATAAAGAATTGCAGATAGAAAAATAGATATATACACACATATATAGATAAAGATATAACAAGATAGATAGATAGATATAAATATTGACAAAATATAGATCAATAGACAGATCGATAGATTGGAATATAGGTAGATATACACATATTCAAATAGAAAGAACGAAAGATAAAATGATAAGTAGATATGTAGATAGATAAATAGATAGTCATTTTAATAGATAGATAGATAGATACATAGACAGATAGATAGATAATAGATAGCTAGATAGACAAATAGATAGATAAATAGATAGGAATATAGATAAATAGATAGATAGATACATAAATAGATAGATTGATAATTAGACATATAGATAAATAGATTGATAGATAGAAGACTAATTAAATAGATAGAGATATAGATAGTTAGATAGAAAGATAGATATTTAGGCATATTAATAGATAGATACTTAGATAGTTAGACAAATAGATAATTAGACAAATAGATAGATAGATATATAATTAGATAAATAGTAGCTAGTTAGGGAGATAGATAGATAGATAGATTAACAAAAAGGCATATAGATAGTTAGACAAATAGACATATATATACTTTGACAGATTGTTAATTAGATAAATATATAGACAGATACATTGATATATAGATAGACAGGTAGAAAAATAGTTAGATAAATAGATAAATAAATAGATAGATTAACAGATTGACAGAAATATAGACAAATAAATATAAAGATAAATAGATAGACAGACAGTTAGATCAATGATTGATAGGTATACAGAAAAAGAAATAGAATGATAGATAGATAGACATATAAAGTTATTGATTTATAGAAAGATATATAGATAGACAGATATATTGATTGATTGATAGACTAATAGAAAAAAATAGTTATATTGTTATACAGATAAATAGATATAAAGATAGATAATTCGAAAGTTAGAAAGATAAATATCAAGACATATAAACATTTAAAGAATATATTGATAGACAAAAATAAAGATAGACAGAAAAATAGAGAGATAAATCATAGATATAGATATTGAAATATATATATATATATATATATAGACTGATAGATAGATATAGAAAATCACAAATATATAGATGCACAAATAGATAGATACATAGACAGATATAAAGATAAACAAATCGAAAGATAGAAAGATTGATAGATAGATAAATAGATAAACAAATAGATTGATAGTCAGATAGACATATAGACAGATAGATAAATAAAAAGAGATAGAGATAAATAGATAAACAGATAGATAAATAGATATACATATAATAGATTAATAGATAATTGGATAGATAGATATATAAATAGATAGATTGTGATATTGATTATTATACTAAATGTTAGAAATGTAGTTAGAAAGATAGATAGATAGCAAGATAGATATTTAGATAGTTCAATAGATAGAAAGATATAATGACATATACAATTTTCGAAAATTTGATAGATTGACATATAGACAAGTAGATAGAAAGTTAGACAGACAGATAAATCAATAAACATATAGAAAGAAAGATAGATAGATAGACATATTGATAGATAGATATATAGACAGACAAACAGGCAGATAGATAGATAAATTAATAGACACACACACACACACACTTATATATATATTGACAGAATTATAAATAAACATATAGAAAGATAGACAAATAGATAATTAAATAGATAGATAGATAGACTAATAGACTGATAGACTGATAGACTAATAAACTAATAGTCTAATAGACTAATAGATAGATATATTGATACATAGATAGAGTGATCAATTGATAGACATATAGATTGATAGTCAGATGGACAGACAGATAGAAAAATAGATTCAAAGATGATAGAAAGATAGATATATAAATTGAAAGATAGATAGACAACTATAAACATAGTGACATAGGAAAATAAGTGGATAGACATATAGATAGTTAGTTAGTTAGTTAGATAATTAGATAGATAGAAACTCAAATTGGTAGATAAAAAGATAGTAAGATAGATAGATACTTTGAAATAGACAAATAGACATATAGACTAATAGAAGGAAAGATGGATAGATAGATATATAGATAGACATATAGAATATTTAAAGATAGATAGATAGACAAATAGATAGACAAAAAGATATAAAGATAGATAAAAAGATAGACCACTAGATAGCTATTCAAATAGATAGATAAAAATATATAGATTTGTAAATAGATAAATAAATAGATAGAGAGATATAAAGATATACAGATAACTACATATATAAATAGATAGATATACAGATAGATAGATATACAGATAGATAGATATACAAATAGAAAGATAATATTTAGACAAATAGATAGATAGACTGATAGACAACTAGAAAATACATAGATAGACATATTGACATGAAGATCGATAGATAGAAACAAAGATAGACATGTAGACAAATATAGAGATAGATATATTGATATTTAGATAGATACATAGACAGATAGATAGATAGACAGATCTACAGATAGATAGATAGATTGAGAATTAGAATGATAGATAAATAGACATATAGACAGATATGAAAATAAACATATATATAGATAGATAGATAAGCACATAGGTAGAAAGGCAGATAGACAAATAGTTAGATTGAAAGATTGATTGATAGTTAAATAAATAGGTAGTTAGATAGATAGACAAATAGACAAATATATAGATAGATAGATATATAGAAAGATAGTTAAATAGAATAGATAGATTGACATATAGACATATACATAAAAAGATAGATAGAAAGATAAATAGATAGACATATATATAGAGAGATATATAGATAGAAAGATATTTATTGATTTTTAACAAATTGACACTTAGATAGATAGCTATAGATGTGTACAGTTAAATAGATAGACATATAGATAGATAGAAAGATAGACAAATAGATAAAAAGATAGACAGATTGATAGTTATACATATATGACAAAAACACATATATACATATAGTAAGATAGACATATAGATATATAGACAAATAGATAGATATATATATAGGTAGACACATAGAAGGATAGATAGATAAATAGATTGATAGGCACATAGATAGTTAGATAGTTAGATAGATAGACATTTTCATTGATAGAAAAATAGATAGAAAGATAGAAAATTAAATAGATATATATATAGATAGATCAATAGATATAAAGACAATTAGATATATATTTAAATAGATAGATGATAAATAGTTAGATAGATAAATAGAAATTTAGATAAAAATATTAATAGATAGATAGATCAATAGATAGACAGACAAATAGAGAGACGGACAGACAGACAGATAGATAGATAGATCGAAAAATTTATAAGCAGATAGATACATAGACAAATAGATAGATAGCTAGATAGATATATAGATATATAGATATATAGATAGACAAATAGAAAAACAAATATAGAGATAGAATGATTGAAAACATTATATTGGCAGAGAGGAAGATAAACATATAAAGATATAGATAGTTAGTTAGTTAGATATATATATAGATAGAAAGGTAGATAGACAGATAAACATTTTGTTAGATAAATGGATAGATACAAAATTGACATATATACAGATTAATTGATGGATAGATAGTTAGACAAATATACAGATAAATAGATAAGAAGATAGATAGATAAATAAATAGATAGAAAGAGAGATATATCGGTAGTTAGATAAATAATTAGAAATATAGAAATATAGAGTGAGAAAGATTGATGGGTTGAGGGATAGATAGACTATTACACACATACACACATAAAGAGATAGATAGATAGATAGAAACATAAATAGATAGCCAAATAGATAGATAGATAGACAGACAGATAGATCGATATATAGTTAGATATATCGATAGATAGTTAGATAGATAGATAGACAAATAGATAGATATATAGATAGAAGGATAGATAGATAGACAAATAGTTAGATAAGTATATATGCTAATAAAAAGATATGTAAATCGGCAGAATGAAAGATTGATAGATATACATATTGATAGATAGATGAATAGATAGATCAATAGCGAAATAGATAGATAAATAGATGAAAATATAGACATATAAATAGATATATACATAGATAGATACACAAATAAACTAATAGACAAATAGATAGGTAGATAGATAGATAAACAGATAGACATATAGACATATAGATAGATATATACATACATACATATATAGTTAGATAGATAGATAAAGAAATAGATAGATAGACAATTAGATATATAAATAGATCGACGGAATGATCGATACATAAGTAGACTATTCGACAGATAGATATATAGAGAGTTATAAAAATAGTTAGAATGACATTTAGACTAATAGAAAGATGGACAGCTATATAGATATATAAATAAATAGATAGATAAATAGATTGAAACATAGATAGACAATTGAAAGATAGACTAGTAGATAGATAGATAGATAGATAGATAGATAGATAGATTACTAGATAGATAGATATACTGATAGATAGATAGATAGACTCATAGATTGATTGACAAAAAGAATGAAAGATAGAAATATAGATAGATAGATAAAAAAAATTAACAAATAGATAGTTAGAATGTTATAAAGTTAGATTGTTAGACAGATAAATAGAGAGACATATATATAGATTGATTGATTAATACATAGATATAACACACACACACACACACACACATATGTACAAGAAGATAGAAATACAGATCGATAGATAGATAGATACATATAAAGATAGATATACATATAAATAAATAAATACACATGTAGATAAATAAATAGATATATATGATGGATACACATTAATTTAAATATATAAATAGATAAATAGATATATAGACCGATAGGTATATAGACATATAGATAGATAGACATATAGATAGATACACGGACAAACAGAAGATAGATAGTTAAATACAAAGATAGTCACATAGGTAGATACATAGATAGGTAAATATACATATAGATAGATAGACAAATAGACAGACTGATATATTTATTGATAAATAGACATATAGATAGATTGATAGTTATATAGACTGATATATAGATTAATAAAAAGTTAGATCGAGATATTTATAGATATATATATATATATACAAACAAATTAACTAATAGATAGATAGATAGATAGATAGTTAGATAGATATACATATAAATAGTTAGATAGATAGATATATAATTATATTGATCGATAGATAATTAAACTAGTAGATTAAAAGATAGTTATATAGTTATACACATTGATAGATAGATTTTTAGATGGTTAGATACTTAGAGTTAGACAAATAGACAGATAGATGAATACATAGATAGATAGTTTTTCACATTGACACATTGAAATATAAATGGATAGATAAATACATAGACATATATGCTAGAGTATGCCCTAAAAGGCAATCATTAGATGATTCTTTTGGTACTTATGTATCATATCTTTTATGTAAAAAGGCATCATTTTATCATTATTATATTTATTTAGATTTGTACAACTATTAAATTACTATAATAATGCCCTAGAGTGATATTTTCTATGGAATACTACTCTAAATTTTCCAAAGTCAAGTATTAATATTCAAGGAAAATATTATTACATTAAGACTAGTACGAAGGTTAACTAATACGAGATATTAAGTTAACAAATGAGTATATGTTAGATAACAAAAATTGAACTGACATACTTTGAGAATGTTGCTTGGATTGTTATATAAGTGGCATACATATTCTCATAGTGATTATTATTATAGATTGTCTTTTTACCTGAAGTCACTATAATTCCCTACGTAAGATGTTGTAGACTTTAGATTCAATAAATGCTACCTATAACAAGGATAGTTATAAAGTTGTTTACTAGGTATATAATAAATTATGTATAGGGACGTGATTTATGTAGATGGAATTTGTCCCTTCTATATAATGGAAATGATATCAGTTGGCCATTTGATTGAGTAGGACTACTAAAATACATGGCCATGCTCAAATAAGTCAAAATGAAATTATAACTTAATTGTTTAAGTTACTTTATTCAAAGATTAAGAAACATATAGATTGATGTGAGGATGACATGATCCATGCCACATATATCAATCTAGATATCATGGAAAAAGGACTAAGTCATTTGATAAAATAAGTCACGAATTTAGGATACATCGAATCTATTATATTTTCATTACTTTGGTAGCAATGATGTATTGCTAAATGCTGCTCATTGCTTGTTAATTTAAAATAAGATTTTAAAGTCACCTCAGACGTTATGAAAATGTATTTATAAATGAGGTTCATTTTATTTTAGATAGATAAAAATAAATTGGGTCTAATCTTAAGTCTGAAATTAGTTTTAAATCTTAAGCTAATTGAATTAAAGAGTTTGGTCTAATTAGTAGATATTTGAAGTTTCGACCTTTAAAATGGACCCAAAATTAAAGCCCATGTTTCTCTCTTTTATTTAATGACACAACCTTTTAGAAATATGTGTCATTAATGACACGTCCTTTTACTAAATGACACTTACTTTTAATAAATGAAACATCCTTTTAGTAAATGACACATCGTTTTAGAAAGGTGTGTGAAAAAAAACCAAAGGTTTTATATTATGGGAGAGATAAAAAAATAAAGAAATAACAAAGATAAGTTTATGTGGATAATGCTAGAGGCATGTACACTTGACTGTGCTAGGATTCAACTAAACCAGTTGGATTCAAAAGTTATTTTTTCTACGCTTTAATTAGTAACATCCATGTCCAATGTTTAATTGTATTCACTTGGATCATTGGTTGGTTCCTAGTCCACAACAAAATTATGAAATGAAAATTACTGGCACCCTAACAAGATAGACATATAGAAAGATAGATAGTTAAAGAAATAGATATATAGATAGATAGATTGATATATAGATAGATAGACATATAGATAGGTAGATAAAAAATAGATAGGTAGATAGGGATAAAAGTAGATAAGCAGATAGAAAAATAGACCGATAAAAAAATAAAGAGATAATTAGATATATAGATAGATAGAAAGGTAGACAGATCAATATTCATATAGATAAAAATATAGATAGACTGGTAGATAGGTCGATATTCAGATAGTTAGATAGATAGATAGACAGATATATGAAAAGATAAATAGATAGATATACAGATAGTCAGAAAGATAAATAGATAGATAGACACATAGATGGATTGATAGAAAGATAGACAGATAGATACATAGATAAATAAATAGTCAAATAGATAGATAAACAAAAAGAAAAATAGAATGATAGACAAAAAGATAGATAGACATATAGACAAATAGATAGATAGATACATAGATACATAGATAGATAGTAAAATTGTTATATAGACATATAGATAGATAGACAAATAGACTGACAGATAGATAGATAGATATATAGATAGGCATATAAACAAATAGACAAATAGATAAAAAGATAGACATATAAACATATATACAAATACATATATAGATATATAGACATATAGATAGATAGACATATAAACTAATAGAGTAATAGATAGATAGGCAGAAAGACAAATAGATAGGTAGATAGATAGATAGGTAGACAGATAGATAGAAAGATTGTCAGATAGACAAATATATAGATAGATAGATAAATTGATAAGTAGATTGATAGATAGATATACAAAAATAAAGATTGTCAGATATATAAAAATATAGATAGAGAGAAAGATATATAGGTATATAGATAGATAGGAAGATAAACAAATAGACAGATAAAGAGATAGAAAAAAAGACAAATTAGTAGATAGGTAGATAGGAAGATAGGAAAATAGATAGATAGACAGATATTCTGATAGTCAAATAATAGATTGTTAGATAGACAGATAGTCTGATAGATAGATAGACAAATAGAAAGATAGAAAGATCAATAGATAGATAGATAGATAGACAAATAGAAAGATAGAAAGATCGATAGATAGATAGATACGTATATAGATAGATAGATACATAGATAGATAGACTTATAGACTGATAGACTATTAGACTGATAGATAAAAATATAGTTAGAAAGATATATAGATAGATACATAGATAAATAGATAAACATATCAACACTTAAATAGTTAGATAGTTAGACAGATAGAAAGATAGACAAATATATAGATAGATAGATGGTTAGATAGTTAGACAGATAAATAGATTGATAAATTGATAAATTGATAAATTGATAAATTGATAGATAAACATATAAACAGATAGATCAATAGATACATAGACATAAAGACATTTACCCATATAGATAGATATACATATAGACATATATATAAATATATTTATAGATATATAAACACATGAATATATATAGACATATAGATAGATAGATAGACATATATATTGATAGACAAATAAACCTATAAAGAAATAGATAGATATACAGATTGATAGAAAGACACAAAGATAGATAGACAAATAAACATATAAACAAATAAACATATATAAAGATAGATTGAAAGACACATAAATAGGTAGATAAATAGACAGATAGACTAGTAGCCTGATAGATTGGTTGACAAATAGACAGACACATTGACAGCCAGACTGATAGATAGATAGATAGATAAATATATATAGAGTAGAGAGATAGATAGACAAATATACAAATAGACCGATAGATTGAAATATTATAGATAGATAGAAAGATAGACAAATATACATATAGACTGATAGACTGATATATAGATAGATAAATAGATAGATAGATAGATAGAAAATATATAGATAGACATATCAATAGACATATAGATAAATATATAGAAAGAAAGATAGATAGATAGATGAATAGGCAAATAGATAGATAGATAGATAGATAGACATATTGATAAGATAGGTACGTAGAAAAATAGGTAGATAGGCAGATAGATAGATAAACAGACAAACATACAGATAGATAGATAGTTAGATAGATAATTAGATAGATAGATTAATAAATTGGCATATAGGTGTATAAACATATAAACATATAGATAGATAGATAAAGAGATTGATAGATAGAAACATAGATAAATAGATAGATAGATAGATAGGCAAATAGATAGACCGATAGATATATAGACAGATTGATATATTAATAAAAAGATATCTAGATAGATAGAGAGATATAGGTAGACAGATAGATAGATAATCATACAGATATATAGATAGATTAATTGCTACATAAATAGATAGACAAAGGGATAAATAATGAGATATATAGATATAGTGATAGACAATTAGATATAAAGACAATTTGATAGATAGATAGATATATAGACAGAAAGGCATCCAAAAATTTAGATAGATAAAGATATAGAAAGATATACATATAGATAGATAGAAAAATAGATATATAGATAGATTGCTAGATAGAAAAATATATAGATAGATAAAAAGATTCTAAGATATACAGATAAATAATATACAAATATATTAAAAGACAAAAAGAAAGATAGAATGATTGATTGTTATATAGTCTGAAAATTAGATAGACAGATATATAGAAAGTTAGAAAAACAAATTGTTAGACACAAAGATAGATAGACATATACAAAGATAGATAGACACACGAATAGACATATTGACATATAGATATATATATATATAGATAGAAATATAGGCTAATAAATAGATAGTCTTATAGATAGATAAAGATATATATAGATATAGATATAGATAAATAAATTGATAAAAAGATATACAGATAGATAGACTAATATATAGACAGAAAAATAGATGGATAGATACATAGATAGATAGGTTGATAGATAAATAATAGATAGATAAAGAAATAGATAAATAGAAAGCTAGACATATAGATAGATAGATAGAAAGATAGAAAGATAGACATATATACAAATAGAGAGAAAGATTAATAAACATGTAGGAAATTAGATAGATAGATAAATTGATAGAGACCTATAGACACATAGTCACATAAACACAATGACATATATACATATAGGTAGATAAACAGATAGACAAATAGATGGATAGATAGAGAGATACAATGATTTATAAATAGACAAAGAGACTAATAATTAGATAGAGAGATAAATAGATAGACATATTGTCAGATATATAAATTCTCAGATAGACATATAAATAGATAGATATATATATAAAATAGTCATATAAACAAATAAACAGATAGATAGATAGACAGATAGAGAAATAGATATATAGACAAATCAGCATATAGATAGACATATAGAAAGAAAGATAAGATAAATAGGTAGATAGATACAAAAATAGACAAATAGGCAAATATAGAAAAAGATAAAAAGATAGAGAGATAGATATTTGACATATACACAAATAGATAAATTGACAAAAAAATAGATACATAGACACATAGCTAGATAGATAGATAGCCATATAGAAAGACAAATAAATAGATAGATAGAGAGATAGAATTTTTTATTAAAAAATAGATAAATAGAAAGAGATAAACAAATAGATATCTAGACAATAGATAGCTATACTATAGATATACTTATAGATAAATAGAAAGATTTATAGATTGATAGAGAGATAGATAGACAAATATATAGATGGGAGATATATATATATATATATAATATATATAAGATAGATAAATAGATAGATAGATATATGGATAAATAGATAGATATATAGACATATAGATAGATATATAGATAAATAGATAGTCATATAGATAGAGTGACTGATAGATAAAAATATTTTTAGACAGATAAATAGATAGATAGATATATAGATAAATAGATAGATACAAAAATGGATATATAGTTAGATAGATAGATAGATTTATAGATAGATTGAAAGGTAGATAGATAGACTTATCGATACATAGATATATATATATATATATATAATAGATAGTTTCACAATTAGATTCATAGATTGACAAACATATAGACAGATATATATTTTGTTAGATATATAAATAGATAGATAGAAAGATAGATTAAAACATAGATAGACATATAAAAAGATAGATAGATAGATAGATAAACAGACTGATAGATAGATAGATAGAGTAATAGGTATGTAGATAGATAGATAGATAGATAGATAGATATACGTATTGACATATAGGTAGTTAAGTAAATAATTAGAAAGAAAAAAAGAAAGATAGAAAGATAGACAGATAGAAAGATATACAAATAGTTACATAGATAGCTATATAGATATTTATCAATCAGATGATTTATCTATCTAACTATTTATCTATCTATTTATCTAGCAGCCTATCTTTATATCTATCTATCTGACTATATGTCTATATACATATATATATGTTAAACCTATATGTATATATATATATATTTTTTATCTATCTATCTATCTATCTATCTAACTATCTATTTGTCTAGTTATTTATCTATCTATCTATTTATCTATATTTTATATCTTTATCTATCTATCTAACTTTTTGTTTATATACCTATATGTCGATCTATTTATCTTTTAGGCTATCTTCCTCTTTAACTATCTAATTGTGTTTTTGTTTATCTATCTATAAGTTAATCTATATATCTATGTATGCATATATCTATCTATCTATCCATTGATCTTACTATCTGCTTATCTATATATTTTGATTTTTTTTTATTTATCTATATATATAACTATTTATCTATCAATTTATATCAACTTATCTATCAATCTTTCTATTTATAGATCTATTTATCTATGTATCTATCTATCATTCTATCTGTCTGTCTATCTATCTATCTATTTATCTATTTATCTATCTATTTGTCTAATTATCAACTATCTAGCTACTTATATACCTTTCTATCTATCTACCTGTCTATGTATCTATCTCTATAACTATCTAATTGTCTTTCTATCTATAAGTTTATCTATCTATCTATTTATCTATCTATCTGACTAACTATCTATATATCTACCTATATATCAATC
>JAREIK010003529.1:163170-274335 GCA_029783825.1 Sapria himalayana
CTATCTATCATTTTATCTATGAATTTATCGATCTATCTTTCAATCTAAATATCTATCTATCTATTTGTCTATCTTTCTATCTATTTATATATATGTCTATCTATCTGTTTCTCCATTTTTCTATCATTCCATCTATGTATCTATACACACACACACACACACACACACACACACATATATATATATATATATATATCTATATGTTTGATTTTCTGAGTGTCTATATGTTGTATATCTATTTGTCTATCTGTCTTCATGACTATTATCCTGCCTATCTATCTATTTGTCTATCTATGTGTTAGTCAAAATGTATATCTATCTATTTGTTTGTATATTTGTATATATGCATGTGCTTTTATCTGTCTATCTATCTATTTATCAATATATATGTCTATCTATCTATATATCTTTATCTATCTAATTATATATATATCTATATATCTTTCTATCTAACTATCTTTCTATCAATCTATATATTTGTCTATGTATCTATCTATATATCGATTTGTCTAACTATCCATATATCTATTTATGTATCAGTCTATCTATCTATCTATTTGTCTAATAATTTATCGATCGATCTATCTATCTATATTTCTAGCTATCTATCTATTTATCTATAAATCTATTTAGTAATATTTCTAACAATCTATCTATCTATCAGTCTATCAATTGGTCTAACTATCTATCTATCAATTTGTCTATCAATCTGTCTACAATCAGTCTATCAATCTATCTTTCAATCTGTCTATCTATCTATCTACTATCTATCTGCCTATGTATCTATATATCTATCTATGTTTCTATTTATTTATCTTTCTCTCATCTCTCATACTCTTTATATGTTTATATATCCATCTCTCTCTCTCTATGTCTATCTATTGTATATTTATCAATCCAATAATCCATCTATCTATCAATCTATCTGTCTGTCTATCTATTGATCTATCTATCAAACAATTATCTATCTATCTATTAATTTATATATCTATCAGTCTATTAATCTGTATGTTAATCTATCTGATCAAACTATCTATCTATTTGTCTTTCTATCCATCTATATTTCTATATATGTGTCAATTTGTCTCTCAGTTTGTCTGTCTATTTGTTTGTCTGCCTGCCTACCTAATTGTTTACCTACCTGAGTGTCTATCTCTCTTTCTAACAATTAATCAATCTATCTATTTATCTATCTATCTATCTGTCTGTCTATCAATCTTTTTATCTATTAATCTATTTGTCTATCTGTTTGTATATCTTTATGTTTTTCTATCCTTCAATCTTTCTTTGAAAATACCTATCAAACTATATATTAATCAATCTATCATAATGTCTATCAATCTATTTATTTATCTATCTATCTATCAATTTATCCAACTGTCTATCTATATATGTATATATCTGTCTATCTATCAATCTATCTCTTTATCTATCTAACTATATATCTATCTATCCATCTATGTATTTATTTATTTATCTATCTATTTGTCTATTTGTTTATCTATTTGTCTATCTAACTATCTTTCTATCTTTCAATTTGTGAATCAACCTGTCTAACTATCTATATATCAAGCTATGTATGAATTTATCTATATATCTATGTATTTTTTTGTCTAACTATCTGTCTACCTATTTATTTGTCTATCTCTCTATCTATGTGTCAATCTGTTTGTGTACCTATCTGATTGACCGTATGCCTCCCTGATTGTTTGTTTATCTATTGTTTTTTTGGTTTCCTATCTATTTATTTTTCTATTCGTTTATATGTCTGTGTGTCTATCTATCGATGTGTGTATCTATCTATCTATTTATATGTCTATCTATACGTCTATATATATATATATATATATATATATTTGTCTATCTATTTGTCTGATTATCTTTTATCTATCTTTCTAGATATCAATCTATCTATCTATCTATCTGTATATCTATCTATCTGTTATCTATCTGTCTGTCTGTGTGTGTGTGTGTATCTATCTATTTGTCTAACTATCTTCTATCTATCTTTCTATCTATCAATCTATTTATCTATCTATTTTGCTAGCTATCTATCTATTTTGCTAGCTATCTATCTATTTTGCTAGCTATCTATCTATCTGTATATCTATCTGTCTGTTATCAATCTGTCTGTCTATCTATCTATATGTCTATCTATCTATTTATTTATTTATTTATTTATCTATCTATCTATAAATCTATCTATCTATATTTCTGTCTATGTATCTATCTATCTTTTTGTCAATTTTTTGTTTATCTATATGTCTATCTATCTATCTGTGTTTATCTATCTATCAATTTATCTATCAACCATTTTTCTATCTATCTATCTATCTATCCATCTATCTGTCTATCTATCTATCTATTTGTCTATCTATCTATCTATTTGTCTATCTATCTATCCATATATATATATATATATATATATAACTATCTATCTATTTATCTATCTATTTATCTATCTATATATCTATTAGTCTATCTATCAGTCTATCTATCAGTCTATCTATATATCTATCTATCCATCTGTCTATCTATTTGTCTTTCTATCTATCTATATTTCTTTCTATTATATATCTATCTATATGTCTATTTCACTATAAAAAAATATCTGTTTAGATACAAAATTTTGCTAGAGAAATAATCCCAAGTTAATTATCTAGGCATTAGCTAGGGAATACTAAAAGATGTTTGATTTTACATTGATTTATAAATTATCAATGGATTTGTGATGGATTAGATTTCGAAATATTTGATTGAAAATTGTTCTTAGCTAATATTATATTAAATTTTCACACAAAGAATGGTTGGCATTTTAGCAATAACTTTAAATTTGGATTTTCCATTGCTAATTAATTAAAGATAAATCCCTCGCTAAATAATATTCTGAAATTTTTTTTAATGATTTTATATTTATTTACTACCGATTATTCTTTAAATGATAATTTTCACAAAATATATGTATTTAGATATGAATTTTTTTCTTACTATGTTGGCTTGGGATAATTTTCATCACAAATCTTTAATGAATTAATTTTTTTTATATTATTTGTTTTAATATTTTATGTAATTTCATATATTAAAGGTATGTCATGGTCTATGGATGAGCAATCCTTGAAAGTCACATTCATCTCATATAATTATAAAAATAGGATATTATAAATAAATAATTTATAATAATATAGGCTAAAAAACTATTTTTATGATTATAAAATTTTAAAAAAATTATACAAAATAGTTTTTCAAAAAATTTAATTATGATATTTAAATATTTGTATTTAAAAAACATTAAATAATTAATTATATAATTATAATCATTTTTAAGATATTTTAATTAATAAATAAACATAAATAAAAATTACTACTAATATAAAGCTAAAATATTTAATTATATGATTAAATAAATAAAATTATAAAATATTTAATTAATGAATAAACAAGTAAATATTTATATTTTTTAAAAAATATATATTTTTATGATTATAGGAATTTTTTAAAAAATATTTACTAGAAGATTTAAAATTTTTGAATTATAATAAAAAATTCAAATATATCATTAAATTTAAAAATAATAAATTGATATTTAAAGATAAATACATAGATGTTTTAATTACATCAAAAAAATCATGATGATTTAAAAAATAAATATGTCAGTGTGGTTATTAAAAGAACACTTCAATTATTTTTTTAGGATTTTAAAAGAGTTAATTAAAATATTACTAATGAAATTTTTTTGTCCTTGTCCTAAAAACACTTAATTTTTATCCCTATAAACACTTTTGAAAAGTACTCCCAAACTGACCTTATGTTGATTTGAATTTAAATTATTATTTTTTCCCTACTAAAATTTATAAGAATTAAACAATTGAATAAGATCTTTTCTATTAACTTTAATATTTCATTTTTATTAAAATAATAAATATAACTTATTTTATTAAACTTCTCACTTTAAGTAATTTTTAGAATTTTATAAATTATACTTTTATATCAAATAATATGAAATTTAATGCCTATATAATTATTTCTTATTATATTTATAAAAAATAAATTGAATTCATAAAAATTTATAAAAAAATATATATATATATATGAAAAACTTTATTATAATATATTATTCTTTTAATTTATGAAATAATATCATTTGTGGTTAAATAAAAATCTATTTCTTTTTTTTTATTTATATTTTTTAATTTTTATAATTTTAGTTTACTTTTATATATTTGTCTCTTTTTTTTTTATATCTACATTCATTTTTTTATTTATAGTTTCCGTGAAATATAAAAATGCTAAGGCATTCAAGCACTTAAACTTTTTTATATATCTTTGTGAAGAGAAGTGAAATGGGACTATAGGAGGACATGCAACTCATAATTCTATTTCTTCTTGTTACCAAGTAAGATTAATAATGCTATTCTCCTTTAGAATACTAATTACATTTCTATCTTTCTCTCAATTTGATTTCCATTGGCAGAGTTTGGTTGATACTGATTAATCATTTTTAATTTTTTTTCATTTTCCCCAAATTTTTTTTCTTCTTTTTTCTATTTTCATATCACTTATATGATTTTGACTCTCCACTATGAGAGAAACAACATATGGTTATTGTAAACTTTGTTCTTTAAATGATTAATTTTTTTGGGTTTTATGGATTTCACATACTAAATATATGCTTATTGTTTTCTACTTCTATAACTTAGAAAAAAAGTATGCTTATTATTTTCTGCTTCTGTAACTTTAGAAAAAAAAACACCATGAGAGATCAAATTTAACTTTTCTAGACTTAAATTTGATCTATTTGGTATTGATGATAAAATATTAACCACAGATGCCATTATGTGCTAGATCTTGCAGTTTCAAAACAATGTAACTCAAGTTCATCAACTGATTCTAATGTGATGTATCGGTTTCACTTGAATATCACTACGATGCAGGTTGTCAGTGTACAATTTGTCATTAACTGATAATCCAGTTTCTGATTCCCAGCAAATCATAGTTTCTTTTTTTCTGAATGAATATCATGTGGTCCATCTGGCTTGACATTCGAGTTTAAGTTAGAAGGATATGAGCATTTCTTAGAAATTAATCTTCTTTGATTTTGATTTTAGAATTGATTTTTGTGTTGATGGTATCATATCTGCGTTTTCTTTTTCTTCTCAGCTGATCACTACTATATTTTTCATTAAGTTTTGTTTCTAATTTATAATTTGAATTCTAGATATTTAGCTATTCTTTTTTTAATCTCAATTGGACCTGCGATTCTATGCATGTTGTTTTAGAATTGCGCCGTAATATTCAAAATTTGATTTGATCATCTTTTTTCATTTTTTTTTATTTTTGCATTTATCAAGATCTGCACCACACTCTTAATATTCTCATTTGCTATAAGTATAAATGAATATAAAAAAAAATTTTAAAATAAGAAGAAGTACATATAATTGGAGAAAATGAATGCAAATACACCCATAGACTATGTTGTGCTCTAACTATCACCTAAATCATCATTGTTAGATTTTTTATCTATAATGATGCAATATCTTCTACATGTGCATATATAATCTTTCTCTATCTTTATCTATCTTTCTTTATCTTTCTTTCTCTCTAGATATATGTATGTATATGTTCATTGATTTTTTGTTCATTGTAGGTGTTCTTTGTTCATCAAGAGAAATGGGAAGACAGAGAAGCTTGATACTAGTCTTTTAAAGTCATTTGTGAGTCAGTTAAAAGTCATAGAATCACTGAGAGGCTTTGCAGGCTCTTCACTTGAGATCAAAGCAGATAAATTCTAAGATAATGAAACTTGCTTTACCAAAGGAACACTCAAAAGATTACAAACAAGGCCCACCAATTGTTTTTCTATTCAAAGTTGATTGCCACTTTTTCTTTTGAAGGTTCATTCAGTTTGTGAGTGCACCTATAGTTTTCGAAACTTTTTATGCATTTGATGAGGAGATGTCCTTGCTGGAAGTGGCCTGGAAATATATACTCTCAGGCAGTATTATTTTTTTTAAATTTAATCTACTTTTTAAAGAGAAGATGATTTGAAATTTTATTCACATGGTAAGTCTCATGGAGTTCTTAACTTTGTTTTCAAAGAGCTAGAAAACATTCTTCAGGTACCTTTCCTTCACATCTCTCCTCAAAATGCACACACTATTGTACTTTATATTCAAGCTCAACTGATAGATTCAATGCCATTTTTAATGATAGTCCATCAATATTGATTGCTTTGCCTAAATTAAAATTAAAATAGATCATGTTTTTGATGCGATGATACATTTATTCGCTCAAAAGCAATAAGTCTTGGGTTCAAGACAATTAGATATGACCTCTTTGATATATCAATGGTTAGATTTGTTGAGAGATATATTTATATACCTTTCTCTAACCTTATGTTAGCCAAGAAACTTGTGAATTGAGTACACATATATGTTTACACAAACCAAGCAAAATTGATTAATTAAATGTCATTTTTTATTATAGTTATCAACATTGATTGCTTTAATTGAATTGACATTAACATAGATTATATGTATGTATATAGATATATATGTGTATATATATATATATATGTATGTATGTATGTATATAGATTTAAAGATATATAGATATATATTTACGTATGTATATAGATATGTATATATGTACGTATATAGATATATATACGTAGGTATATAGATATATATGTGTGTGTGTGTGTGTGTGTGTGTAGACAAATATATATATATATATGTATATGTGTGTAGATAGACATATATGTGTATATAGTCACACACACTCACTCACTCACACGCACACACACACACACACACACACACATATATATATGTATGTGTGTATGTGTGTATGAATATATATGTGTGTGTGTGTGCGTGGGTGTTTGTGAGTGTGTATATATATAAATTGGTGGTATCTGACCTAGGGCAATCTACCTGAACCACAAGAGGAATTAATTCTTGGCCAAACAAATGATGATATTGATAGCTAGTTAGGAATTAGGATCGAACTCGCAATCTTCAAGTAGTTGTGAATTCAATACCCTACCAACCAAACCACTCTGCCATTATTAGTTGCAATTATATTTTGATTTTAAAGCATTTGCATAAAATTGAAGCCTAATTTAGATTATTTTTTAAGTCATATCATGAATTTATGAATCAAATTAATTAGAAAATTAAAAATTTATATGACTTATATATATTATATAATGATTTTGTTTTAATGATGTTTTTTTTGAGATAATTATATTTTTATTTTTTTAATGGATTATATTTTATTGTGATACATTGATAGTACTATGACTAGAAATACTTAATTAAATTTGATTTCTCATATAAGAATGAAAGATCAAATTAATTTGGTTGAAATATATGGGTTATATTTTTATTGTCTCTAAAAATATTATAAAAAAATAACATTATATATAAACTTTTATACATTTATATAATCATATGACAATACAAAATAAATGTCTATACTTTAATAAATATAAATGTATAACATTATATATAAACATTGATATGTTTATATAAGCATATAATGTTATATATAAATATTTATACAACATTTATATAACATTATCCATTTATATAATTGTTTATATAACATTTAGATAACATAAATTGATAGATAGATAGATAGATAGACTAATAGATAGACTGATAGATTAATAGATAGATAGAAAAATTGATAGACAAATAGATAGAAAATTATTTTTAAAGATAGATAGACAGAAAGAATGACATATCGATTGATAAATATATAGATAGATAGATTGTTAGATAGATAGATATATTGCTAGACAGACAATTTGATAGAAAGATTGATAGTCTTATTGATAGACAAATAGGTAAACACATAGATTGACAAATATATAGATAGATAGATAGACTGATTGTTAGACAAATAGATAGATAGATTGATAGACATATAGATAGTCAAAAAATAGATAGATATATAGATAGATACATAGATATATAGATTATTGATAGATATATAGACAGATAGACAAATAAATATATAGAATGATAGATAGATACATAGATAAATAGATAGACAGATTGATACCCAAATAATTAGATAGATAAATAGACGAATATATAAATAGATTATAAATAAAAAGATAGACATATATATAGGCATATATATAGAAAAATAGCTAGACTAATAGATAGATTGATATACAAATAGTTAAAAAAACATATATATATATATATATATATATATATATATATATATATATATATATATATTGATAGATAGATAGACATTTATACAGACAAATTGATAGACAAATAGATAGTTAGATAAATAGCTATATAGATAGATAGATAGACATATAGATAGACAGAAAAATATGCACATAGATAGACATATAGATACATATAATGATAGATAGATTGATATATAGGCAGATAGACATACAAATAAAAAGTTGGATAGATAGAAAGATACATAGACAAAATGATAGACATATAGAGAGATAAATTTATAAACACATTGATAGATATATTGATAGACTAATTGATAAATAGATTGATAGATAGATTGAGAGACATATTGATAGAGAGATTGATAGATAGATTGATAGGTATATTGATATACAAATTTATAGATAGATAGATATATATACAAATGGATAAAGAGAATGATACACAAATAGATTTATAAAAAGATACATGACAAAATAGATAGAAATATAAATAGAAAGATTGATAAAGTGATAAATAGACATATAGATAGACAAGTAAATAAATAGAAAGATAGATACATAGATAGATTGATAGACAATAAGATTGATAGATAGATTGATAGACAATAAGATTGATAGATAGATAGATAGACAGATATATAAATAGATAGATAGATTGATAGGTAGATAGATAGATATATAGATAAATAGAAAGTTTGAAAAATAGATATATAGATAGATATAAAGAAATTTAACACATTTATAGATAGACAGATAGATGGATAGAAAGATAGATGGAGAAATAGATAGATATATAGATTAATAGATAGATAGATAGATAGATAATTAATAGGTAGACAGATATATATTACTAGTAGATATACAGATAGATAAAAAAATAAATAGATAGATAGACTAACAGAAAGAAAGATAGATAGATAGATTAGAGGTGTCAAATAGGCCTAGCTAGCCCAACCCTACATGAGGCACAGTATGATTCAGCTGTGCATGGCCCGGCACGACATGCTACAATGATGTTCTCGGGCTCGTGCCAAGCACACCATCGGCAATGGTCGTGCCCTATCGGGCCTAGGAAATTCAACCCACATGACTTGCCAAGCACCGCACATGGGCCTGGATGAGGGCATGGCACACTTGACCACGCATTGAGAGTGGTAATGATGAGCCGAAGCTGGACGGGCGAAGCCAGCCAGGCCTTGAAAGGGTGATGGTGGCATGGAGGCACACAACAAAACCTTACTTTTTTTAAAAAATTAGTGTTTTGGCATGTCCCAGACCTGGCCGAACTAGACCGAACCCGGTTGATTTCTGGCTGAGGAGCCCATGCCGGGCCTGACCTCACAGAATCATGTCGGGCTATGTACTACATGGTACACTCGCTGCTATGACCTCTTATAGACATTATACACTCACTTTTTATGACCTCCTATGGTCTCCAAATAGAAAGGATCATAGTGTATTGGTTGAAGATCCATAGAACCCTCAACTTGTTGAGAAGCAGTTGTCACACATTCCTCCATTAGTCTTTGATAAAACATAAAAAAATACTAATATAGATATACATAAAATTGTTTTATATTTTACATTACAGACAACTTTCAAAATTTACTGTATTACTATTATTTTTTATTAATATAACAGGTTCTTACAATAATCATCTGAGACTTGTTGTCAACAAACTTACAATCTGCTTTCTACAAATGCATCTTCATGAAAATCTCATAAAAATTAGGATCACGACCCAATTTTCAAGCCTAGTGTATGTATTTATTAAGTCATAAAATAACAAATGATAAAAAATTTAAAAAAATTAATAAAACCATGCACTGGATAAACTTATTTAGACTATTAGGTTAACCACTAAATATATAAATATTTAAAATTTTAAAATTATACTAAATCTCAAGCATGCTCAATGCCCGACTTTGACCCTCCTGTGTGGCTAGACATTCCTGTACCTAGTCCGGCTACTTTTGTTCGTTAATTTTTACTGGTAATCTCTAATTTTTTCTTCACATCTAGCTCCTCCCAATATTTAAGCCACTCGGGCCTATCATTCTCGGATATAAATTTAGGCCTTTCCTTTATATTCTTCAAATTTAGACAAAATCAGAATATGGTTCAGTAGCTTTGCTCTCCAATAATGACTTTATCTTTCCATCAAATTTGAGTGCCCATGTGCACTGATTCTATATATAGAAAAATCACAAAAAAATCTATATTAATAACAAGGACATAATTATTTACTGCTTGAATAAAAACCAACATAATAGTTGACTAATTAGATAATTAAGTTTCAATACTTTTGTTTCATTATTTTTACCTGAAATCATTAAAATTAGACTCTTTTGTTGATTCAGAAATTTTATTTCATGATAATGCTTTATAATCAACCATTTTCTTGAAAGACTTTGTAATTATAGCCGAACACTTGTGAGATATAATAAAACTGTACAAATAAATAAACAACATTGAAAAAAAAGCAAATCATAACTATATATTAAAAAAACCACAAATAGGATCATCATAATATTTTATTCAAGTTATATTTACATATTTCTTATAGCTCTTATCTACATTCTCAATTACTAACTTAACACTGAATGCAGAAGAAGACACAACATTTGATGATGTTGATGGTTTTTTAAATGGGGGAACTATTGGTTTAAAATGTGGTGTACTAGATGGTGATAGATCAAAAGTGTTTGCAGGAAGGACAATTGGGTGGTGGTATTATATCTGAAAAAGGTGATAGTAAAGGTGTCAATGATAGTGATGGTGATAGAAATAGAGATGATGTTTGTGATGTTTAAGTCTGGATATGGTGGGTATGAGATGGAAATTAATTTGGAACATGGCATAAAACACGAGATAAATTTGGTCCATTACTACGTCCACGTCCACCTCCACCATGGCCACATCCTTTAAGCACCATCTACTATGCAAAAAAAAACATAGAACAAATAATTGAAATATGATGAACAACAATGCATTTTATAATAAAACACACCAATATATTTCATCAAAATATAGAAAGTTTTTGATAGTTTAATATTATAGTACAATTATACCAATTTAATTATTGGCATCACTATCATTCTCTAATTGATCTTCTAGTATTTTGTCAGATTCTGATGGAAGTTCCAACAAATCTTCAGATAGAAATTAATCATCTTCAATTTCTATTAGGCCACCATTTGAGTGGCATAAATTTACTAGATCATCATCTACATGCGCATGCTCAATATTATTAACATAGTCTTCTTGGAATGCTGGTGCAATAGCTATGTCTGCACTTCTTTGTTGAGAGAGAGAAAGGAGGGAGAGAAAGAGAGAGAAAGGAGGGAGAGAAATAGAGAGAGGGGGAAGAGAGAGAGAAATGGGAAAGAGAAAGATAGAAAGGGGGGAGAGAGAAAGGGGGAAGAGAGATAAAGAGAGAAAGGGAAAGAGAGAGAGGGAGAGGGAGAGAGAGAGAGAGGGATATAGAAAAAGAGAAAGCAAAAATGAAATAGTGCAAGAAAAAAAAATAGCAAGAGAGAGAGACACAAAAAGAGAGAGAGATATATAGAGAGAGAGAGAGAGAGAGAGTGTGTGTGTGTGTGTGTGTGTGTGTGTGTGTGAGCAAGTGAGTGAGTGAGTGACATAGAAAGAATGATAGAGAGAGAGAAAGACACAAAGAGAATGTAGTGTTAGAATGAGGAAATACATAAAAGAACAAAAAAATTTCTTCTAAACATACCTATCATATATTACATCTTTTGTCATATATAAGCTCATATATGAGCCAGAGGCCCAAGTGGTGGGATTAGGTAAGAGTACGACACTTATTTCAACAGCATGCTATATTGGATCAAAGCTATGTGCTTAGATATTGTTGATATTATATCTTTTGCCATTTAATTTCAAGTTAGCACAACAAATTTGTAATATCCCATTTATAAATTTATGTTATTATATAACTAGTATATGTAGTTATAAATAGTTAGATATATTTAAACATATAGTTATATATAGATATATTCATACAAGTAGTTTTAATTAGTTATACATAAATATATACAAAGTTATAACCAAATATATAAATTTACATATATGTATTCATAATTACAAATATAGTTATATTTAATTATATAAAGGGTTAAATACTTATACAAATATTTGTATATAGTTATACACATGTAGCTAAACATAATGTTGTATGTTGTTATAAGTAATTATAAATATAGTTACATGTTATACATATAGTTACACATATAGTTTTACTTTTATTTATATATGTAGGCATATATATTTTTTCATATAAATTTATATGTGCACACATATAGTTATCTATAGGTATATATATAGTAAAATACATTTTTATATACTAATATATAAACATGTATATATTAGTATATATGTTGTTATATATATATATATAGTTATGTATAATGTTTTTATAATTATACATGTAGTCAAGACAATTTTTTATAGTTTTATGTTCTTATAACTATGGTATATATAGTTAAAAATAGAGTTATATATAGTTAAACATATAATTATATATAGATATATTCATACAAGTAGTTATATGTAGTTATACATAAATGTATACAAAGTTATAAACAAATATATAGATTTACATATATGTATAGATAGTTACAAATATAGTTATATTTAATTATATAGTGTTACATAGTTATACGAATATTTATATATAGTTATACACATAGAGTTGAACATAATATTGTATGTTGTTATACATTAATTCTAAATGTAGTTACATGTGGTTATACTTATAGTTACTCATATAGTTATACATACATTTATACATGTAGGTATATATCTCTTTTTCATATATTTTTATATATGCATACATATAGTTATCTATAGATATAGATATAGTAAAATACATTTTAATTTACTAATATATAAAAATGTATATTAAATAAATGTTGTTAATTATATATTTAAATATAGTTATGTATAATGTTTTTATAGTTATACATGTAGTCAAAGACAATTATTTATAATTAAATGTTTTATACCTATAGTATATATTGTTCAAAATAGAGTTATATATAGTTAAACATATAATTATATATAGATATATTCATACAAGTAGTTATATGTAGTTAAACATTAAGTATACAATGATATAGACAAATATATATATTTACATATATGTATACATATATACATACATAGTTACAAATATTGTTATATTTTATTATATAGAGTGTTATATAGTTATAAAAATATTTATATATAGTTATACACATGCAGTTAAATATAATGTTGTATGTTATTATATATTGATTATAAATATAGTTACATGTGGTTATACATATAGTTACACATAAGGTTATACTTATATTTATACATGTAGGTATATATATTTTTTCATATAATTTTATATGTGTGTACATATAGTTTTCTATATTTATATATATAGTAAAATACATTTTTGTATACTAATATATAAAAATGTATATTAAATATATGTTGTTAATTATATATTTAAATATAGATATGTATAATATTTTTATAGTTTTACATGTAGTCAAAGACAATTATACATAGTTATATGTTTTTATACCTATAGTATATATAGTTAAAAAAAGTTATATATAGTTAAACAAATAGTTATATATAGATATATTTTACAAGTAGTTATATCTAGTTATACATAAATATATACAAAGTTATAGACAAATATATATATTTACATATATGTATACATATATGTATACATAGTACAAATATAGTTATATTTAATTATATAGCATGTTACATATGTATACAAATATTTATATATAGTTATACACATGTAGTTAAACATAATTATGTATGTTCTTATACAATAATTATAAATATAGTTATATGTGGTTATACATATAGTTACACATATAGTTAAACTTATATTTCTACATGTAGGTATTTATATTTTTTCATATAATTTTATATATGTATAAATATAGTAATCTATAGGTATAGATATAGTAAAATACATTTTTATATTCAAATATATTAAAATGTATATAAATATATGTTGTTAATTATATAATTAAATATAGTTATGTATAATGTTTTTATGGTTATACATTTAGTCAAAGACAATTAGTTATAGTTATATGTTATTATAACTATAGTATATATAGTTAAAAATAGAGTTATATGTAGTTAAACATATAGTTATATATAGATATATTCATACAAGTAGTATATGTAGTTATACATAAATGTATACAAAGATAGAGAGATAGATATACATTAATTATATATGTATACATAAAAATCTAATTGTATATATGTATACATAGTTACAAATACAGTTATATATTAATTATATAGAGTGTTACATAGTAATACATATATGTATTTATAGTTATAGACATGTAGTTAAACATAATATTGTATGTTATTATACATGTAATTATAAATATAATTACATATAGTTATACATATAGTTACACATTAAGTTATACTTATATTTATACATGTATGTATATAGATTTTTCTTTTAATTTTATATATTTATACATATAGTTATGTATAGGCATAGATATAGTAAAATACATTTTTATATACTAATATATAAAAATGTTTTTATACATAGAGTCAAAGACAATTATTTATAGTTATTTGTTCTTATACCCATAGTATATATTGTTAAAAATAGAGTTATATATAGTTAAACATATAGTTATATATAGATATATTCATACAAGTAGTTATAAGTAGTTATATATAAATGTATGCAACATTATAAACAAATATATAGATTTAATTATATTAATACATATATGTATACATAGTTACAAATATAGTTATATTTAATTATATAGAGTGATACATAGTTATACAAATATTTATATATAGTTATTCACTAATAGATAAATATGTATATGTAGTTAAAGATATAATTATATATAACATTTTTATAGTTATACATTTAGTAAAATACAATTATATATAGTTATATATTTTTATACATATAGTATATTTTGTTAGAAATATAGTTATATAGAATTATACATATAGTTATAAATTATTATATAGTTAAAAAAATAGTTATGTCTAGTAATAAATATAGTTATAAAATTAGTTTACATAATTATAAATATAGATTTAAATACTTATATATATAATGGCATATGATTATATAATTATACAAGTGTTTAAATATAATATTTGTGCTTAAATATTTTTATAAATGTTATTTCTATATAATTATATATATGTAACACTTTCTTAAATTTTATATAGTATATATATCACATTTATATAAACATTATGAGTATTATATATTTATATAAAAATTAATATGTTAATAAATATTTACAAAAATATATAAACATTTTATATATTATATAATTATTATATATAAAATTATATAAATGGATAGTTTTATTCAAATGTTGTATAGATATTTATAAACATTAATACATAAGTATAAATATTTATATATAACATTAAATGCATATAAAAACATATCAGTGTTTATATATAATGTAATACTTTTATATATATTAAAGTATAGACATTTATATATAATGTCATACGATTATATAAAAGTATAAAAGTTTATATATAATATTATTTGTTTATAATATTTTTGGAGACAACAAAAATAGAAATCATAAACATAAAGTTTGTTTTTTTTTATGTTACAGAAGTAGAAAACATTAAGCATAATTTTTTTTCTTAAGTTACAGAAGAAAAAAACAATATGCAAACATTTTGTATTTGAAATCAATAAAACCCTAAAAATTTAAATAGTAAGAGAATAAAGTTTAGACTGCCCATTTATTATTTCATTACTGGTGTAGACTCAAAATCATATAAATGATATGAAAATATAAGAAAAAAGAAGGAAAATTGGGTGAAAAAAATCAAACCCAAATATTCTATAACAACCAAACTCCGCCAATGGTAATTAAATTGAAAGAGATAGAGATATGTATATAGCATTCCGAAGGAGAAGAGCAATGATAATATTACCTGGTAATAAGAAGAGATAGATTTTATAAGTTGCTCTCTTAATCCCATTTCGCTTTATCTCTCTTCATCGTTGAAAGATAGAAAAAATGTTAAGTGCTTAATGCCATAGCATTTTTTGAAAAAGTATACATACTTAGGTATGCCGACTTGATATCTACAAAAAATATTCAAAAATGAGTAATGATTGAATTCAAAAATAAAATAAAATAAAATAAAATAAATAAAATAATAGTTTAGCATGTCAAATTAAATTAAACTGATTATACTCCATTGAACCAGTTTGAACTATTCTACCAACTTCTAGAAAACTCAATAATATTCACACTTGTAATTGAAAATAATTGAGCAAAAGTTTCTCAATTCACTTTGAAATGTTCTCAAGATATGTGTTGTTGTGTGATAGGATCCCTAAATCACATTTATTTATAGGCAAGATTCCAAGTATTTTGATTTTTGATGCAACATTTAGTAAGACAACACATATCTTTCACATGTCAAGTCAATCCTTGGTAGGCATACACATCATTATATAACAAGCACTCTTTCAAACACTTGGCATTAATGCACGAGAACACATAGTAAGCACATAATCAATACTTATCACTCATGTAAGCCAAGACATGGAAATCATACATGCTAACACATGATATTCACGCAAGTAAGCATGTGATAAGCTGGTAAGTCAACATATGATATACAAATAATTATTCTTATTAATTTTTTCATAGAATTTATTGTCATTTTCTACATGATTCATTTATATTCTTAAGTTTTGCACTTATCTTTAACAAATATTATCATGGTGTGTGTGTGTGTGTGTGTGCGTGTGTGTGCGTAGATTTATATTTTCCTTGTATATAACATTTTGTTAATAAAATTTATCTCAAAATTATCTCAAACATAATAACTTCATATTTATGTTTCTTGAAATAATACACTTATATTTATAATAATTTCAATATTCCTTCAATAGATGTCTCGTAGCATGTGATTCCTTGTGATCTTTCTTGTGTTAGTGATGAGTGGACTTGTTGAATCAAGTTTAGTAATATTAAAATAATGATTTCATACTGATATAATAAGATCAACATATAGCAATGTGTCATGGATACTCAAGCTAAGATAGTATAAAATATATGAACCAAACTTTTTCGTACATAATTACTATCAAGAATAATATTTTTAAAAACAAATAGCATGGTAATAATTATCCGAACATCTCTTCGCTATAGAAGCAGTAGTAAATGGTCATTTAAAGTAACTTTATGCTCATGTGGAAAATGATAGAAATATAATATTTCTTCTCTCTCTCTCTCTCTAAACATCATTGATGGCCATATTTTAGTTATCTGTTGAAGTTGTATGATTATATATAAATATTTGTATAATTATATATAAATGATTCTATAACTTTATAACACTATATTAATTAAATATAACTATATTTGTAAGTATGTATACATATATGTAAATCTATATATTTATTTATAACTTTATATATTTAGGTATAACTATTAGTATTGAATATATCAATATATAACTATATAAAAATATTTATAGTTATATATACTATGTGTATAATAACATATAACTATAAATAATTGTATCTTATTATATATATTACTATAAAAACTTTATACATAACTATATTTAAATATATAATTTACAACTTATATTTAATATACATTTGTATATATTAATATTCGAAAATGTATTTTACTATATCTATACCTATACATAACTATAGGTATGGATATATAAAATTATATAAATAAATATATGTACCTACATGTATAAATAAAGTTTAACTATATTTATACCAGTATTTACCCTAAAATTTAATGGTAAACAGTAATGGTTTGATAACCATCATAAGTTTCTACCTACGAATCATCTATTTCAAAGAAATAGAACTACATTTCAAAAAAAATAAAACTGTGATGACAGTTGCACTAGCAGTTCATTCATGAGATGATATTATGACAGAGATTCAGAGTTTGGGTTTAAAGAAGGTAACTGAAAAGGAAGCTACTAGAAGTAATGGACCAAAAAGAAAATTATTTGGTTGGAGGAAACATAGTATATTTTGGGACTTTCCCTATTGGAAGTCAAATTTAATTCATCATAACTTAGATGTAATGCATATTCAAAAAAATGTTTTTGATAATGTTTTCAACATTGTCCTTAATGTAGATGGAAAAACAAAAGACACTTTAAAATCATGACAAGTGCTGAATGATTACTGTCGGCATCTTGAATTGAAACTGAATGAGGAAATATAAAAATTCATTAAATTTTGCTACACCCTTGATAAGAAGGCAAGACAGATATTGTGTGAATGGGTTTAAAATTTGAAATTTCGTGATGGATATGTGTCAAATATGGGTAGATTCATGGATATGAAGAATCTTAAGTTATTTGGAATGAAAAGTCATGACTGTCATGTATTTATGCAGAGATTAAAACCACTTGCATTCCATGAATTACTTTCACTAAGTATTTGGAAGGTCCTTACAGAACTTAGTTTATTTTTCAAACAGCTAACTACAACCACAATCAAAAAAGATGACATGGTGAGGCTGGAGAATGACATTCCACTTATTATTTGTAAGCTTGAATGGATATTCCCACCGAGTTTTTTTGACTCGATGGAGCATTTGTTGGTCCATTTGGCATATGAAGCAAGGATTGCATTGCCAGTACAATTCAAGTGGATGTATCTTTTTGAGAGGTAAATACATATAATTTGATGTGGTTTATTATTTAGTACTTAAAGTATTATTGTAATTTAATCTAGTTGAAACCTAATATAATAGATGTAGGTATCTTCGTAAATTGATATTGAATATTAGAAACAAGGTAAAAGTTGAAGATTCAATTTGCAATGCATATTTAGTAGAAGAAGCATCATAATTTTGTTCTTATTAGTTTGAGATCATGTCAATACAAAGAATAGAAATGTGTCACAAAATTATGAACGTCATGTGATTGTAGAAGATGATTCTATGGACAAACTATCTATCTTCAAGCACCTTGGAAAAGCATTTGGAAGTGCAATGAAAAGATGTATGACAGATGAAGAGTACAAAGTAACCCGGAGCTATGTTTTACTTAAATGTGAGGAGGTTGCACCATATATTGAATATGTATACCCAAAATGGGTACAGGTTTAATCATAGTTTAATTTTATTTTTAATAGGAATTATTAATAATTGATATACAATTTTTTCTCTCATTTTATATTTGTGCAGTATTTACGTTGAGCAATTAAAATAAAGGCATCCAGCAATTTCCAGCAATGATGTCGATAATATGCTAGAAACTAAATTTGCGAATTGGTTAAAAAATTATGTGAGTATAATTAAGTTATTTATTTTTCAATTATTTAATTTATTAGTATCTTTTATTTGTTAATATCATTTTTTTAATTTATGTCACATGCAATTGAACTTCAAATGGAGATTCAAATATTTTCATTCAGAATCTAAGTAAAGGCCCGTTTAGATATGTGGTAAGCTATCCTGGGTATTTTGTTAATGGATATAAATTTCATACAATCGGGCATGATTCTTCAAAAACAACAATGAATAGTAGTGTATGCATTAAAGGCTCAGGTTATAGTGTAGATGAGATTGATTATTATGGTCAACTCAAAGAAGTTATTAAGTTGGAGTATCTTGGACTCAAAAATAATAGGATTGTATTATTTAAATGCGAGCGGTTTGATCCTGCACGAAATGTGGGCTCAAAGATTCATTCGGATTATAAGATAGTGGATGTAAACCATAAACACAAATATAATCAAGATGAGCCATTTATTATGGCAGTTCAAGCTACTCATGTATATTATTATACATATTCGAGTTTATCTCGTGATAAGAGAGATTAGTGGGTGATTTGCAAAATCAAAGCTCGATCAAAATTTGAGTTACCAACATCGCAACAAAGAAGTGCAGACTTAGAAATTACACTGGCATTGCAAGAAGATGACATAAATAATTTTGAGCCTGTGAATGTCGATGAAGATCCAAAAAATTTATGTGATCCAAATGGTGGCATAATAGAAATTGAAGATAGATCAATTTCTATTTGAAGATGAGTTCGAACTTCTATTGGTATCAGACGAAATATTAGAAGATCCACTAGAGGATGATAGTGATGCCGATAATTAAATTATTATAATGTTATTATAAATTTAAACTATCAAAGACTTTTTATATTTTATTGAAATCTATTGGTGTGTTTTATTCGAAAATGCATGTTTATTCATCATATCTCTATTTTTTGTTCTATGCTTTATTTTGTATAGTAGATGGTGCCTAAAGGATGTGGCCATGGTTGAGGTGGACGTGGACACAGAAATGAACCAAATTCATCTAGTATGTTACATCATGTTGCAGAATCAGTACCATCTCATAGCCACCATATCCAAACTTCAACATCACAATCACCATCTCTATTTCTATCACTATCACCATCACTAAGACCTCTAATATCACCTTTATCAGATGTAAGACCGCCATCCATTGTGCTTCCTGCACAAACTTTTGATCCATCTCTATCTTCTACACCATATTTTACACCGATTATTCCCCCATATAGAATACCAACAACATCATCAAATGTTGTGCCTTCCTCTGTAATCAGTGTAAATTAGTAATTGAGATTATGGATGAGAGGTAAAAGAAATATGTAAAAATGACTTGAAGAAAAATTTTTGATATTACTGTCAGTGGTTTTTTTATATTGTTATGATTTGCTTATTTTCAATGTTATTTATTTATTTGCACAGTTTTATTCCATCTCACAAGTGTTCGACTATAATTACAAAGGCTTTCAAGAAACTGACTGATTCTAAAGCTTTCTCCTAGAAGAAAGTTTCTGAATCCATAAAACAGTCATATTTTAACGACTTTTAGGTAAAAATAACAAAACAAAAGAATTGAAAAATAAAAATCTAATTACTTAACTTTTATGTTTGTTATTATTCAAATATTAAAAAATTATGTTCTTATTGTTAATATAAATTCTTTTGTTATTTTTCTATTTATAGAATTAGTGTACATGGGCACCCAAATTTGATGAAAAGATAAAGTCATTATGGAAGATCAAATCTGCTCAATGGTATTCTGATTTTGTCTATAAATTAAATAAAATGAAAGAAATGCCTGATTTTATATCCGAGGAATACTGGCCCGAGTGGCTTAATTATTGGGAGAAGCTAGATGTGAAGAAAAAATCAGATATTGCCAGGAAAAATTGAAGAAGTGAGATAGCTAGACTAGGTACAAGAATTTGTCGACACACTGGAGGTTCAAAGTCGAGCATTGATCACTCTCGAGATTTAGTACAAATTAAAAATTCTAAACATTTCTATATTTTGTGTTTATCCTAATAGTCTAATAAATAAAATATTTGCATGGTTTTATTAATTTTGTTAAATTTTTTTATCATTTATTTTTTTATGACTTAATAAAAACATATTCTAGGTTGGAGAATTTGGTTGAGATCCAAATTTTTATGAGATTTTCAGGAAGATGCATGTGAAGAAAGTGGATGGTCAGTATGTTGACAACAATTCTTAGATGATTGCAGTAAGAAATTTTTATATTAATTAGATTTTATAAAACTATAGTACATTTTGAAAATTGTTTTAAATGCTAAATATTTATTTTATTTTTTGTAAATCTAGAATAGTTTTTTTCTCGATTTTATCTCAGGACCTAAAGGAGGAATGTGTGACAGCTACTCATCAACAAGTTGAGGGTTTTATGGACCTTCAACCAATTGACTATGATCCTATTTATTTGGAGACAATAGGAGGTCAAAAAAAGCAGTGAGTGTATGGAATCGGCTCTAAAGGAGTGACATTTTGTTGTAGCAGTCATACTTCTAATTCATCTGTCTTAGCAATGGTGGATGAGGTCGTCGAACAACAATCATTCAAAACAAATGAACATATTGTAGATATGGAGACCAAAATGAAAAAGAAGGATGAGCAGATAACTAATTTGATGGAAGAAATGTAAGAAATTAAAGAAATTAAAAATATAATACAACAGTAGATGTCCTATTTGGAGTCACTGTTAGCGGCATTGGCACAACATATAGCATTCTGAGATCTAGCTATGAATCCTCATAGAAAAGGCTAGCATTCCCTACAAATTATGAGGATGATTGAGTATGAGAATTATTTCTGAACTGTTATTTATTTTTGTCTGTGTAGCAAATAATTATGATATTTTTTTGCAGGTTTCAATTTTTTTTATTCTGGTTTTGTTCATTAATTTTTTGATTAACCAAATTATGAATCTTTCAGGACACATTATGTGAGACAAAAGAAAAAATCTTGATTCAAAGCATCGAAACATTACAAAGGTCCTTCCAATGCATGGGTCCCATATTATCGATATCAGCTTTATCAAAAAAAGGTCTAGCTTATATAATTTTTATTATTCTAAAAAAATTTTATTTTTGCACTCTCTTTAACTCTAAAAATAATTGTTGGACATCTTTTGGATTTTTGTTGAAGTTGTATGACAATTAACTTTAATTTGTGTTTGTTCATGTCTATAATATTTGTTTTTATATATCTTTGAATATGTTTTAGTGTCTCTACATTTATTGAGTAGAGTTTTAGCCTATTATAGGTTTGTAAAAGCCTACTTTCAGTAGTAGCAGCAATGGCAACGACAACAGCAGCGGTGGCAGAAGTGACAGCGGCAGCAGTAGTGGCGGCGGCGGTGGCGGAAGTGGCAGTGGCAACATAAGTGGCAGCAGTAGCATTGGAAATAGGGGTGGCAGCAGCAGCAGTGGTGGCATCACTGGCAACACCGACAATAGCGCCAAAGGCGACAACAACGGTAGCAATGGCAGCAACTACGGTGGTGGCAGCGGCAGCAGTAATGGTAGCAGTCGCTGTGGCAGCGGAGGCGGTGGAGGCAGCCACAGCAATAGCGGCGGAGGTGGCAGGGGGAGACGGTGGTGGAGGTAGTGGTGGTAGCAGTGGTGGTGGTGATGGTGGTGGCAGCGGCGGCGGTGGCAGCGACGGTGCTTGTGGTGGTGGCGTCGGCAGAATCAGCGGTGGTAGTGGCGGTGGTAGCGGCGGAAGCAGTGGTAGCAGTGGCAGAAGTGATAGTAGCTGCATCAATGGCAGTAGCAACAGTAGCGGCATCAATTGCAACTACTGCAATGGTAGTGGCGACGGGGTGGCAGTGAGAACACCGACAGCAGTGACAGTGGTAGTGGCATCGGCAATGGCAATGGTATCGGTAGCGACAGTGGCAATGATAGTGGCAGTGGCAGTGGCAACAACGGTGACAATAGCGACAAGAGCGGCAGGAGTGGCAGCCGTAAAGGGAGCAGCAGCAATAGCAACAAATATGGTATATACGTACGAATATAGTCACTATATATGTACAAATAATACTACCGTATTTTATGTACATATATACTGAGTATATATATGTACTCAGTATATATGTACGCATAATACTATATTTTATATGTATATATACTATCATAATATATGTACGAGTGAAATATTAGTATATATGTACATTTTTATGGCAGTAATATATATTTATCAAAACATAGTTTTTTTTATTTAATTTGATTTGATTTGGTGGTTTTAATTTTGTAGAGATATGGTACCGCATTGTTTCCCATACAAAGCTTGTATAAGTGATGACATATTTCAACAAACATGATACACCATGACTTGGACAACATTTTCATCGTAGAAAGTTGGTAATCGGATGAGCAAAGGGAGAAAAAGCAATGTCAATGCATTGATAGATTATACTTTATGCACATTCGGTAGATATATTAATTAATAAGATGTAATATAATTTTTATTATTTTTTTGTTTTAGTTATTTAAAATATTATATTAGAATAAGTTATTAAATATTATTTTTTTGTTTAATTTAAAATTTTCATTTATAGTTTCTGTTTTTATTAAATTTAATTTAAAAATATTAAATTATTTAATTAAATTTTTGTTGAAACTGTATGACAATCAACTGTAATTTTTGTTTGTTGATGTCTATAATAACTATTTTTATATATCTGTAAATATATTTGTGTTTCTCCAAATTATTTTGGTTGAGTTTTAGCCTATTATAGGTATGTAAAAGCTTATTATCAGTAGTGGTAGCCATGGTAGCGGCCACAGTAGTGGCAATGACGGTAGTGGCAGCAATGGTGCCAGAAGCGGCAGTGATGGCAGTGGTAGCAGTAGTGGCGGCATCGGCAGAGGAGGCAACGGCAGTAGTAGTGGCGGTGTCGACAGCGGAGGCAGCAGCTGTAGCGGCAAGGGTGGCAGATGCCATAGCTGCAGCAGAGGCATCGACTACAGTGGAGACAACAGAGAAAGCTACAAAATCAGCAGTAGCTGCGGCAACGGAGGCAGCAACGGTAGCGGCGGTGGCGGTAGCGATGATAGTGGAAGTAGCAGTGGTAGTAGCAGCCACAGTGGCAGGGGCAGTAGTGGCAGGGGTGGCAATGAGCGGTAGGGGAGGCAATGGCGGTAGTGGTAGTGGGAGTAGTAGGAACGACAACAAATGCATAATATACGTATGTATACAGTTAGTATATACGTACGTATAATTCTGCAATATTTTATGTACATATATACTGAGTATATATGTACTCGGTATATATGTACGCATAATATTACAATTTATATGTAAAAATACTGTAGTAATATATGTACAAGTGAAATGCTAGTATATATGTACATTTTTGCTGCAGTAATATATATTTATCAAAACATAGTTTTTTTTAATTTATTTTGATGTGATTTAGTGGTTTAAATTTCTTACAGATGTAGTACCGCATGGTTTCCCATACGAAGCTTATATAAGTGAATGGATTTTTTAACAGACATGAAGCACCATGACTCGGACAGTTTTTTCGCAATGAAAAGTTGGTGATCGGAGGAGCAAAGTTAGAAAAAGCAATGTCAATGCATTGATAAATTATAATTTATGCACAGTCAGTAGATATATTGATTACTAAGATGTAATATAATTTTGTTATTTTTTTTTATTTAAAATATTGTATTAGAATAAGTTATTCAATATTTTTTTTTGTTTAATTTAAAATTTTCATTTATAGTTTCTATTTTTTATTAAATTAAATATAAAAATATTAAATTAATTAATTAAATTGTAGTTTAAGCTGTATGACAATCAACTTTAATTTGTGTTTATTCATGTCTATAATAACTATTTTTATATATCTGTGAAAATATTTGTCTTCGAATTTTTTGGGTAGAGTTTTAGCCTATTATAGATATGTAAAATCTTATTATCAGTAGTAGTAGTAGTAGTAGCAGTGATAGTGGCGGCACCGATGGCAGCGGCGTCAGCGGCTCTAGTGGTGGTGGCGGCAGCAGCGGGGTCTACAGTGGCGACAATAGTGGTGGGAGCAGCGACATCAGAGGCAACGGCAGCAGCTACAGCAATAGCTTCTTCGGAAGCAGTGGCAGTAGGGGCAGTAGCAGCGACTACACCAAAAGTAGTGGCAGCACAGGAAGCAGTAGTATTAGTGGCAGAGGCGGCAATGGCAGCAGCGGCAGCAATGATAGCAATTGCGGTTGCGGTAGCAGCGACGGCATCAGCGGCAGCAGTGGCAGCGATAGATGTGGCATTCAGCTGTAGCATCGGTAGCGGGGGCAGCGGGGGCAGCGGCCAGCGGCGACAGCCATAGTAGTAGAGGCAACTACGGCAGCAGCGGCAGTGGCGACAGTAGCAATGGTATTAGCAATGACAGTAGCAACAACAGCAACGACAAGAGTGGTTGCGGGAGTAGTAACAACAGCACCAAATGAGGTATATATGTACGAAGAAAGTCAGTATATACGTATATATAATACTATAGTATTTATATACATATATAATGAGTATATTTGTACTTAGTTTATATGTACACATAATATTGCTATTTTTATATACATATACTGCAGTAATATATGTACGAGTGAAATGCTAATATATATTTACATATATAATACAATATTATATATGTATCAAAACATAACTTTTTTTTTAATTTGAGTAAGTGGTTTAAATTTCTTATAGATATGATACCGCATTATTCCACATACAAAGCTTCTATAAGTAATGAGATTTTTCACTAGACATTACATGCCGTGACTCGGAAAACTTTGTCGTAATATAAAGATGATGATTGGAGGAGCAGAGGGAGAGAAAACAATGTCAATGAATAGATATATTATACTTTATGCACTGTCAGTAGATACATTGATAAATAAGATGAAATAAAATTTTGTTATTTTTTTGTTTCAATTGTGTAAAATATTAATTTAAAATAAGATATTAACTGATTTTATATTTTATTTATTATAAATTATTTATAGTTTCAATTTTTATTCAATTTGATATAAAAATATTAAATTATTTTATTAAAAATTTTTAAATATTTTAAATTCTGAAATTAATTTTGAAATTAAAATATCTAGGAAAAAATCCCTTGCTAAATTAGCTAGGGAAATATTAAAATTAGCGACGGATTTTTTATCACTATTTTTATTTAGCTAAGGACTATATCCGTCGCTAAATTTATTGACAACACTTTAGCTAGGGAATCATCTATCGTTATTTTTGCTTGACGATGGAAAATCTCATTTATCTTGCTAATTTAGCTAGGGAATTTGTGTTTTTTAGCAAGGAATTTTTCCCTCACTAACTTTTTAGTTATGGACACTATCCGTCGCTATATTTTAGTAAGAAGCACTTTAGATAGTGAACTGATCCATTAGTAATCCGTCGCTATATATTTAGCAATGGAAAATGCTCATTTAGCTTGGGAATTGTCCCTAGCTATATGAGATTTTTCTTGTAGTGTAGGACATGATCATGATTTTTAGATTATTAGCTAGTTTTTATATAAGATGATGATATGAACTAGTTATTGTGTTAAGAGTTTTTTAAATTATTGCAACATAATTAATGTAAGGTATTTGTATTGCTTTTATTTTCAACAATGACCTAAATTAATATTTATTTTTCCAAAGATGTGTGTTTTTTAATAGTATGGTTTCTAATTATTTAAAATTAAATATATTGCAATAAGTTTTTAATTAATATAAAAAAATTTTAAATAAAAAGGTATTTTAGCGATGGATATTAAATTTTAGCGATGGAATATTCCATGGCTAAAATGACTCAAAAAGTGTACAAGAAAAAAAATAGCGATATAATGCAACAATCCATTGCTATAATAGTTTTGAATAATTTAATTCCATAACTAAGTTTAGCGACGGGATTCTGATTTTCAATAACTATTTTAGCGATGGATTGCAAATTTATATGGCTATTTTAGTGAAGGTTTATTATAAAACATTGTTAAAATAGAGATGGAAATCTAAATCCATCTCTATTTTAGCGACGGAAAATTAAAAATTGTCACAAAAATAGTGATGGAAAATTAGGATCTGTGGCAACACTTTGCGACAGAAATCCAATACTCTTTCTATCTATTTATGTCTACAATTCTATCTAATTATCTACTTGTGTATCTATTTGTCTATCTATCTATCTATCTATCATTCTTTCTATCTATCTATTTATCTACCTATATATATCAATCAATTAATCAATCTATCTATCTATAAATCTAACTATCTATCTATATATCAATATATCTATTTGTCTATCAATTTTGTATCTATCTATCTTTCGTTCTTTTTATCTTTCTAAATATCTATTTATCAATCAATCTATCTATCAGTCTATCTATATGTCTATATGTCTATCTATTTTATAACAATCTTTCTATCATTCAATCTATCTATCTATCCATCTATTTGTCAATCTATCTAACTATCTTTCTAAGTATGTATCTATCTATCTATATGTCTATATATCTATCTTTGTATTTATCTATTTTTCTATATATCTATCTATCTATATGTTTATTTATCTATCTATCAATCTAACTATATATATATATATATCTGTCTATCTATCGATATATCTATCTATCTATTTATTCGTCTATCTATCTGTCTATCTATTTATCTATCTTTCTATCTATGTATCTATATATTTAGCTAATTATCTTTTTATATTGATTTAACTGTGTATCTATCTGTCTAAATATCTATTTATCTATCTACCTACCTATTTATCTTTTTATTTATCTATCTCCATATCTATCTATCTATATATCAATCAATCTATCTTTTTATCTATCTATCTATCTATCTATTTGTCTATCTATCTATCTATCTGTCTGTCTGTCTGTCAATTGATCTATCTAATAATCTATCGATCTATTTGTTTCTTTATCGATCATCTATCTATTTATCTATATTTCTATCTATCATTCAATCTATCAATCAATCTATCTATCTATCTATTAAATTTCTCTATATATATATATGTTTAAATATATGTCTATCACCTATCTATCTATTTATATATCTAACTATTTTACTTTCTTTGTATCTATCTATCTATCTATCCATCTATTAAATTTCTCTATCTATATATATGTCTAACTATATGTCTATCTATCTATCTATTTATATATCTAACTATCTTACTTTCTTTGTATCTATCTATCTATTTACCTATCTATCTTTCTGTTTATCTATCTATCTATCTATCTATCTATCTCTCTGTCTTTCTATCTATTTTCCTAATAAAATGTCAATATATCTATCTATATAATTGTCAATCTATCTCTCTATCTATTTGTATACCTATCAGTCTATCAATATGTCTATCTATATATCAATCAATCTCTCTATGAAACTTTATATCAAACAGTCTATATATTTGTCTATTAATCTTTCTATCAATCTAATTATCAATCTATCTATCAATCAATCTATCTGTTTATCTATCTATATATCTATTAATTTATCTATCAATCTTTATATCAATCTATCTATCAATCTATCTATTGGTTTATCTATTGGTCAATCAATCAATCAATCAATCAATCTGTCTGTCTATTTGTCTATCTAAAAATCAATTTACTTATCAATTAATCTATATATCTATCTTTAAATGTGTCTATCTAATTGTCTATCAATTGATCTTTCTATCTTTCTATCAGGTAATTTATTTCTTTATATAACTATCTATCAATAAATATGTATGTCTATATTTAATATATCCATCTATCTATCTATCAATATAACTTTCTGTCTATCTATCTGTCTATCTATATATCTATCTATCTATCTATCTATCTGTATATCTATCTATTTATCTATTTGTCTACCAATTTATCTACCTATTTATATAACTATCTATTTATTTGTCTATCTATCTATCTATTTACCTGTCTATATATCTATTTATATAATTATTTATCTTTCTATCTACCTATTAGTTTATCAATATGTCTATCTATATGTCAATCGATCTATCTAACAAACTTTCTACAATCTAGTTATAAATTTGTCTATTAATCTTTTTATCAATCTTTTTATCAATATATCTATCATTCTATCTATCTATCTATCTATATATCTATTAATATATTTATTTATTTATCTATATATATATATCAATCAATCAATCTATCTATCTATCTATCTATATATCAGTCTATCTATCAATCTATATATCATATCTGTCTGATCTGTCTATCTATCTATCTATCTATCTGTCTGTCTATCTATCTATCTATCTGCCTATTTGTCTTTCTATTTGTCTATCTAAAAATCAATCTATCTATCAATTAATTTATCTATCTATCTTTCTTTCTATATGTCTATCAATATGTCTATCAATTGATCATTCTATCTTTTTATCTGTTTATGTATATGTATATCTCTTTATATTTCTATCTGTTAATTTATTTCTCTATCTAATTATATATCAAAAAAATATGCATGTCTATATTACTATATATCTATCTATCAATATATATATCTTTGTGTCTAACTATTTTTTTATCTATCTATTTATCTATCTATCTATTTGTATGTATATATATATATATTTATCTATTTTTCTACCAATCTATCTACCTATTTATCTACTAATCTATTTATCTATGTATCTATCTGTCTATGAATTTGTCTATTTATTTGTCTTTGAATTTGACTATCAATCTGTCTATCACCCTCTCTATCAATCTATTTATTAATCTTATATCATTCTGTCTATAAAATTGTCTATATATCTATCTATCTATCTATCTATTTATCTTTCTATCTATCTATTTGTATATAAATCTATCTATCTATTGTTTATCTATCTCTCTATCTAACTATCTATCTATATGTGTATCTATCTATGTATCTATCTGTCTATCTATTTGTCTATCAATCAATCAATCTATATAGTTGTCTATATAATGATCTATCAATCAATTTATCTGTCTATCTATCTGACTATATCTTTATCTATCTATCTATCTATCTATCTATATTGCTCTCTCTTTCTATCTATGTGACTATCTATCTATATGTCTATCTATCTAAATTTCTATCTATTTATATATATATATATATATATCTAACTATCTATCTATTTGTTTGTCTATCTATCTATATATCTATATATCGATATATCTAACTTTTTATCTAACTGTCTATATATATGTCTATCTATCTATCTATCTCTTTATCTATCTTTTTGTCTATCTATTAGTCTATCTGCCTATTTAACTATCTAACTATCTATTTTTCTATCTATTTGTCTATCTATCTTTTTATCAATCAATATATCTATATATATATCTATCAATCTATTTATCAATCTGTCTATCTATCAATCTATCAATCTGTCTATTTATCTATCTATAAATCTATCTATCTATCTGACTGTTAATCTGACTATCAATCTTTTTATTAATATGTCTATCTATTAGTCTATCAAAGAGTCTATCTATATTTATATCAACTATCTATAAATCTATATAAAAATTAGTCAATCTATCTATCAATTTTTATCTAACTTTTTATTAATTTTTTTATCTATCTATTAATATATCTATCAAATAATCTATCTATCTTTATTTCTATCAGTCTATTTGTGTGTCTGTCTATATGTTTGATTATCTATCTATCTATCTATCTATTTATCCTTTTATCTCTAAGACTATATATCTTTCTAAATGTATTCTTATTCGTCTATCCATCTATTTTTATATTTGTCTATCTATCAATCTATCTATATATTTATCTATAACTAATTATAAAGTCATCTATCTGTATTTTTATTTGTTTATCTCTCTATCTATTTATATATCTTTCAATAAATTATCTGTCTATATTTTTATCTAACTTTATATATATATATATATATATATATACCTAACTATATATTTGTCTATATTCTGTTTATCAATCATTCTATTTATTTGTCTATATATTTGTCTATCTATTTGTCTATATATCTATTTATTTACTTATATCTCTATCTATCTATCTACTTATTTATCTCTCTCTTTCTCTTTCTATCGATATATTTATTTATCTATCTATCTAATAATCTATCAATATATATGTGTTTCTATTTGTCTATCTACCTATCTATCTATCTAGTTGTCTATCTATCTATCTGTCTATCTATTTTTCTATATATCTATTTATCTATCAATTTGTCTATTAATCTGCCTATCAATCTGTGTATTAATTTGTCTATAAATCTATTTATCAATCTGTCTATCATTATATCCATTAATTTGTCTATCTATTTATCTGCCAATATATCTATATGTCTATCTATATCTATATCTATCTTTCTTTCCTTCTAAATATCAATCTATATATCTATATGTCTATCTATCTTTCTAACTAACTAACAATCTGTCTGTCTATATATACGTCTTTCTATCTATTTGTCTAACTCTCTATCTATCTTTATGTCAATATATCTATCAATCTCTTTCTCTATCTATCTGTCTATCTATTTGTCTTTCTATCAATCTATCTATCTATTTGTCTATCTAACTCTCTATCTATCTGTCTATTTATTAGTCTATAATTTATCAATTTATCTATCTATCTATTAGTCTATTAATCTATCAATCTATCTATTTATCTATCTATCTTTTAATCTATCTATCTATTTGTCTATCTATAAATCTATCAATAAATGAATCTATAAAGCTATATTTATATCTATCTATCTGCCTATCTATCTCTTGATCTATCTATCTATATATTTGTATGTCTATCTATCTATATAATATTCTTTCTTTCTTTCTGTGTGTGTTTTTATTTGTCTCTCTATTTGTCACTCTATCTGTCTATATATCTATCTATCTATCTGTCTATCAATCTTTCTATCAATCAATCAATCTATGAATATGTCTATCATTCTAACAATCAATTTGTTTAATAATCTTTTATCTATTTGTCTATCTATTTGTCTGTCATATATCCATCTTTTTGTCTATCTATCTATCTATATATCTGTCATTATATATATCTTTCTTTTTGTCTATCTATCTATCTATCTATTTGTCTATAAATCTATGTATCTATTTGTCTATCAATCTATCGATCAATCTATCTATCAAACTGTCTATCTATCTATGTATCTATCTAATTGTCTATCTATTTGTGTCTATCTTTTTATGTATTTGTTTGTGTGTATGCCTACTTTCTTGCCTGTCTACCTATCTGACTATATATCTTTCTATCTGTCTATCTATCAATATGTCTTTCTATTTATCTAACAATCTATCTGTCAATCTATTTTTAGATTTATTTGTATGTCTATATATTTTTTGTATGTCTGTATGTCTATCTATATACCTATCTTTCTATTTATTTATCTACCTAATTATCTGTTTATCTATCTATGTATCTATTTTTCTATCTTTCTATCAATATATTTTTCTATATATATATATATATCTATCTATCTATATATCTGTCAGTCTCTCAGTTTGTCTATCTATTTATCTGTCTATCTAATTTTCATTATTTCTATCTATCTATCTTTATGTCTATCTATCAATCTATCTATTTGTCTATTTATTTGTTTAATAATCTATTGATCTATTTGTATATCTATCTATCTATCTCTATCTTTATATATAATTATCAATCTATCTACCAGTCTAACAATCAGTCTTTTTATCTTTCTATCAACTTACTTATCAATCTATTTATAAATATTTTTATTTATTAGTCTATTAATCTATCTATCTATCAATTTAACAATCTATCTATTAATTAATCAATCAATTTTTCTATCAATATGTCTATCATTCTATTAATCAATATGTCTAACAATCTATTTATCAATTTGTCTATTAATTTGTCTTTCTTCGTGCCAATCTATTTATCTATTTATCTATCTATCAATTTATATATTCATCTATCTATTAATCTATCTTTCTTTCTTTCCATCTATATATATGTCTGTCTGTCTATTTATCTATATGTTTGTTTATTTGTCTGGCTATTTATCTTTCTATCTTTCAATTTGTCTATCTATCTATTTATTTATCAATCAATCAATATATCTATTTATCTATATATTTATTTATATGTCTATCAATCTATTAATCTATAAATCTATCAAATAATCTTCTCTCTATTTTTTTATCTATCTATTGATCAATCTTTCTATCTATTTATCTTTCTATATATCTATCTCTCTATCTATCTATTTATCTGTCTATATATATACCTATCTATTTATCAATTTAACTATATATTTCTCTATATATCTATCGATCTAACTATCTATGTATCTATCTATCTTTCTAACCATCTAACTATCTATCTTCCTATCTATCTGTCTATATATCTATCTATCTATATATTTGTTTGTCAATTTGTATAAATATTTATCTGTCTATCAAACTTTCTTTATATCTTTCTATTTGTCTATATATATATATATATATATATATATATATATATATCTATCTATCTATCTATCTAACTATCTATGTATCTATCTTGTAATCTCTCTATCTATCTTTCTATCTATCTAACTAGGTATCTATCTATTTATCTATTAAATTTATCTATTTGTCTATCTATCTATCTATCTATCTATCTGTGTATCTATCTATCTATTTATCTATCTATCTATTTTTATATCAATCTATCCATCTATCTATCGATCTTTTTGTTTATCTTCTTGTCTATCTATATGTCTAAATTTCTATATATCTTTCTATCTATATATCTATACATTTATCTGTCTATCTATTTGTCTTTCTATGTGTCTATTTATTTGCCTATCTATCTATTTTTGTATCAATCAATCTATCTGTCTATATATATGTATGTCTGCCTATTTACCTATATATCTATTAATTTATATGTATGTCAGTCTATCTATTTATCTATATGTCTATATAACTATCATTTTTTATCTTTTTGTCTATCTATCTGTATATCTATCTATAGACATATAGATAGATAGATAAATAAATGGATAGACAGATTGATATAATGATTAATAGAAAGATAGATATATTGATAAACATATTGATAAACATATTGATAAACATATTGATTGATAGATTCATACATTGATTGATAGCAAAATAGATAGATAGATAGACAAATAGATATAAAGATAGAAAGTCAGAAAGATAGATATATAAATAGATAGATAGACAAATACATAAATAGAAAATTATATATAGATATATATATACACACACACTCACACAAATAGATAGATAGATAGATATATAGACAGACAGACAAATAGATAGACAGCAAGATAGATAGACACACATATAGAAATATAAAAATATAGACAAATAGATAGATAGATAGACAAATTAATAGATAAATTAATAGACATAAAGATAGATAGATCGATACATATATAGTTTGATAGATTTATTGAATTTTTGATAGAGTAATTGATAATTTGATTGATAGTAGATAGAAAGTTTGATAGATAGATTAATAGATTATTATACAGACAGCTATATATAGAAAGATAGAAAGATAGCAATATAAATATATAGATAGATAAGTAGATCCATATACAAATAGAAAAACACATAGATATGCATATAGATAGATAGTTAGATAAATAATAAGATAGTCAGATAGATATAAAGATAGATAGATAGAAGATAGATAGATAGATAGACATATAATTAGACAGACAGACATGATAGATAAATAGATAGATAGATATACAAATAGATAGAAAGATTGACATATCGATAGATAATAGATAAATAGATAGTAATATATATAGATAGATAGCCTGATAGATAGACATATAGGTATATTGATAGAGAGAAATATAGATAAGGAAATTGAAAGAAAGATAGATAAACAGATAGATAGACAGATAGATATATATATATATATATATATATATATATATGTAGGTAGGTAGCTAGATATTCATATAGATAGACAGTAGATAAATAGATAGATAGATAGATAGATAGAAGAAAGATAGGCATATAGCTAGATAGATAGATAGATAAACATATAGTTAGACATATACATAGACAAATAGAAAGACATTAATAAACAAATTGATATGTAGATTTTTAGACATATAGATAGATAGATATACAAATAGGTATATAGATATATAGATAAATAGATAGCTAGATATATATATATATCTATTAATAGATAGATAGATAGATTGACATAGAGATATACCTATATATATATAGATAAAAGAAAGATAGTAATATAGATAGACCGATAGATAGATAAACATATAGTTAGACATATATATAGACAAATAAAAAGACATTAATAAACAAATTGAATTGTAGATATTTAGACATATAGATAGATAGATATACAAATAGTTATAGAGATATATAGATAAATAGATAGCTAGATATATATATATCTATTAATAGATAGATATATAGATTGACATAGAGATATACCTATATATATATATAGATAGACAAATAGATAGAAAGAAAGATACACATAAATATAGATAGATAGATATATAGATAGATAAAAAGATAGACAGATAGATTATTTGATTGTTATAAAAAAAGATAGATAGATATATATATATATATCAATAGATAGATAGATAGACATAGAGATATACAAATAAATAGAAAGATAGATAAAGATACAAATACAAATACATATATATATATATATATATATATATATATATATATATATATATATATATATGTATATGTATAGACAGATAGATAGAAAGATACACATAAAGATAAATAGATACATAGACAAATAAATAGATAAAAAGATAGACAGATTGATTGATTGATTGTTATATAAAAAGAGAGATAAATAAACATATTGATACACACACACACACACACACATACATAGATAGATAGATAGATAGAAAGATACACATAAAGATAAATAGATACATAGACAAATAAATAGATAAAAAGATAGACAGATTGATTGATTGATTGATTGTTATAAAAAAAGAGCGATAAATAAACATATAGATACACACACACATAGATAGATAGATAGATAAATTGATAGATAAAATGATAGATAGTCAGATGGATAGAAATATAGATAGATAGATATATATATATATATATATATATATATATATATATATATATATTTATAGAAAGATAGTTAGAAAATAGATAGAGAAATAGATTCACAGATTGATAGATATCGAGATAGACAAAAAGATAGTAAATAGAAATATAAATAGACACATTGATAGAACCATAGAAACATACATAGATAGACGCATAGATAAAGAGAGACATTGACAAATAGATTGATTGATTGATAGAAAGATAAACAAATAGATAGACAAATAGATAGATAGATAGACAAATAGATAAATAGATAGAGATATATATAGGTAGATAGATAAATCTATAGATAAAAAGATGGATAGTTAGACAGATAAATAGATAGACGGATGAATAGATAGACAAATAGATATAAAGATAGATAGATCGATTGATTGATAGTATGATACATAGGTTTATAGACAACTTGATAGATTGATTTATAGATAGATTGATAGAAAGATAGATAGACAGATAAACACATAGATCGATAGATAGATAGAAACATAGACAAACCGATAGATAGACAAATACATAGATTGATAGATAGATAGTCAGATTATTTGATAGATAGATAAACGGAAAATTAAACATATAGATAGATAGAGAGATAGATTAACAGATCATTTAGACATAAAGAAAGAAAGATAGATAGACAAATACATAGATTGATAGATAGATAAAAAGATAGAAAGATACATAGAAAGATAGATAGTTAGACAGAAAGATAGATAAATATATAGATAGGTAGATATATAGATAGATAGTTAGATATATAGATAGACAGATATATATATATATATATATAGACATACAGATTGATTGATTGATTGACAAATAGATAGATTTATAGACATATATATATATATTAATCGATATATTGATAGATAGATTAAAAGACATGGATAAACAGATTGATAGTTAGATTGCTATAAATAATAGATAGATTTATTGATAGATTGATAGACTTATAGATAAAAAATAAATAGATAGATACTTAAATAGAAAGATATATAGACAGATTGATAGATAGAAAGATAGATAGTTAGATAGATATATAGATAGAAAGATAGATAGAGAAATAAATAGTTACATAGACAAATATATTGACAGATAGATTGACATATTGATAGAAAGATAGTTAGATAGATAGATAAACATATAGATATATATATATATATATATATATCAAATATAAGCATTATGATAATCATATAAATATATAGATAGATAGATAGATAAATAGATAGATAGATATATATATATATACACACACACACACACACACACATAAACATATAGAAAGAAAGAAAGATAGATAGATAAATAAAAAGAAAGACACATTGATTTCATATTGATAGACATATAGATAGACACATAGAAAAATAGATAGATAGAGAGATAAAGACATATAAAAATAGATAGACATATTGATAGACAAATATATAGACAAAAAGTTAGCCAAATAGATCGATAGATAGATTGACAGATAGATAGATGGATATATAGATTTATACAAAGATAGATAGATAAATAGATATATAGACATATAGATAGTTAGATGATATAAAGATAAATATATATATATAAATATTTTATAAATTATCTGAATAAACGAATAAACTAGTAAAAATTAATATTATTATAAGTAAAAAAAGTTTATTATTATAGAAAACTTTTAAATAAATAAATAATACAATATTTGAAAATCTTGAAATATAATATAAATATAATTCTATTAATAAAGTTAAAACAAAATAAATTAATATTTATAAATAAATACATATAGACAAATAAATACATTTAGACCCATTTATAAAGATACACATACAGATAGAGAGATAGATAGACATATATATAGACAGATAGATTGGCATATAGATAGATAGTTAGACATATAGATAGACAAATAGATAGACAAATAGATAGACAAATAGATAGATAAATTGATAGACAGAATGATTGATAGATAAATAGATAGAGAAAAAAAATAAAGAAGATAGAATAATATAGATAGAAAGATAGAGATATAAATAAAATGATAGATAGACAATTAGATTTATTTATTGATAGACAAATAGATAGACAGATAGATAGATAGATAGGAAAATTATTAGATAGATCACTACTAAAAATTACAATAATACCGACAAAATACTAACCAAAAAATTTGGTTGGTAATTGCTTTCCAAAACATGACTAGTTAGCGACCAAAAAATGCTATCGAAACAAAAAAAATTTCCAACCTAATTTCTAACCAAAAACCGATCATATTACCGACTAAATCTTGTTGGGCAGGAATCGATCTATAGATTGGTTATCGAATATATTACTGACCTTTTAACAACCTATCATTACAATTGGTTAGTATAGTGTTTTTTCAAATTATTTATAGCTTTGTACTTATCGATCATTTATCGACCAAATATATAGGTTGGTAATTACTGACCAATTCATGAGTAATTTGGAGATCCAAAGAGGTGCATTGGAGAAAAATAATTCAGACCAAATTCCTGACCAACTACCGACCAAGTATTACGTAACCTAATATATTTGGTTTAGAATATGGTATGTAAATCAAGAGGCAATTAGCGAAAAACATTCCTAAAAGATTACTAACCATTTAATGACCAAAAATATATAACCATTAAAAATGGGTGGTATAGTGGTTATTCAATATATTTATAAGGTCGTAATTACCGACTAAATATATAGGTCGGTAATTATTGACCATTTCATGACCGAACACCGACCATACCTAACGACCAAATGTTTTTAGTTGGAAATTGGTCACTAAATTGGATGGAAATAGCGAATCGAAATTTCCGACAAATTACCGACCATTTAACGACTAAAAATATATTATTATTAAAATTAGTCGGTAAAGTGGACTTCTAAATACTTATAGATTTTTTCTCACCGACTGTTAACCGACCATAATTTTGGTCGGTAATTCATTGTTTTTATTGATTGATTTGAAAATCATTTGCCAAGTCATTAAAGCATAAAATCATCACACCTCCATCGTTTCTTCGAATCAGAGCCGATGTAAGCACGAAATAAAAAAAAATTGATATTTCTTCTAAATTCAGGTAAGGTTTTCTTTATTCTTCTCCTTCAAATTGATTATACACATCTCTGTTTCTCTGAATTATATATAGATAATTGAAATTTCATTTTTTAAGTATATTCGGGTATTAGGTTTTATTTTCTCCTCCTAATTTCTTATTTTTTGCTTCAATTTCATTTAACCTTACAGGATTTTGACTTGACACAATTAATTAAACTATAATTTTTCATTTTTTAAAATTTGTTCATCTACAGTTTAGATTTTTAGTGTTTTAGTGATTTTGATTTCATTTACATGAATTTTGCATCCGAATAATCTTAATGTTAATGATTTATATTTATATAATCGTATGACATTATGTATAAATGTATACTTTAATATATATAATGATTTATGTTAAATCAAACTTTTATTTAATGTTAATCTTAAATGTCTATAACATTATATATACACTTTTAAACATTTATATAATCGTATGATATTATGTATAAATGTATATACTTTAATATATATAAACGCATTACATTATAAATACACATTGATATGTTTATATAAACATATAATGTTATATATAAATATTTATACATATGTATTAATGTTTATAAATATCTATACAAAATTTTCATTAAACTATCAATTTATATATCTTTTTATATACAAATTATGTAATATTAAATGATTATACAATTTTGTAAATATTTATATTACATATTATTTTTTATATAAATATAGAATATTTATAATGTTTATATAAATGTGATATATATACTATATATTATTTATAAAAGTGTTACATATAAATATAATAATATTTATGTAACATTTATAATAATAATTTATTCACAAATATTATATAGATACACGTGTTTAATTATATAATCATATGTCATTTTATATAAAAGTATCTATACCTATATTTATAATAGAGTAAACTATTTTTATAACTATATTTATAACTTTACATAACTAATTTGTTATAATATAATAATGTATAACAATAATTATAATTATATATAACTATATTTCTAAAAAAATATACTATATGTATACTAATATATAACTATATATAATTATATTTTACTAAATGTATACCTATAGAATTGTTAATTATTATTATATCTTTAACAACATACATATTTATAACTATATGTGTATAATTATATATACATATTTGTATAAATATGCAACACTTTATATAATTAAATATAACTATATTTGTAACTATATATTCAAATATGTATTCAAATAATTAATTTAAAATATTTGTTTATATGGTTGTATATATTTATGTATAACTACTTATTACTACTTGTATAAATATATCTATATATAACTATTTGTTTAACTATATATAACTAATTATAACTATATATATTATATGAATAATAATATATAACTATAAATAATTTTATCTTACGATATGTATAACTATAAAAGCTTTATACATAAAAATATTTAAATATATACTTTACAACTTATATTTAATATATATTTGTATATATTAGTATATAAAAAAGTATTTTACTATATTTATACCTATACATAACTATATGATATATAAAATTAAATGAACAAATATATAAACCTACATGTATAAATATATGTTTAACTATATGTGTAACTACATGTATAACCACATGTAACTATATTTATAATTACATGTATAACAACATACAACATTATGTTAAACTATATGTGTATAACTATATATAAATATTTGTATAACTAAATAAGTGTCTATATAATTATATATAACTATATTTGTAACTATAAATACATATATGTATTAATATAATTAAAGCAAAATATTTTTTTTTATAACATTGTTTATATTTATGTATAACAACTTATAACTAATTGTATGAATATATCTATATATAACTATATGTTTAATTATATATAACTATTTATAACTATATATATTATATGTAAAATAATATATAACTATAAATAATTGTATCTTACAATGTGTATAACTTTAAAATTTTCATGCATAATTATATTTATATATTAAATTTATAGCTTATATTTAATATATACTTGTATATAGTAGTATATAAAAAAGTATATTACTATATCTATACCTATATATTATTATATGTATAAATATATAAAATTAAATGAATAAATATATAAACCTACATGTATAAATATACGTTTAACTAAATGTGTAACTATATGTATAACCACATGTAACTATATTTATAATTACATGTATAACAACATACAACATTATTTTAAACAATATGTGTATTACTTTATATAAATATTTGTATATCTAAATACATGTTTATATAAATATATATAACTATAATTAGATACAATAGCATTTGTTAAATAAAATGGTTTTTTTAACTAGTTACGAAAGATGATCGTGAATGGATGTAAAAGGGTAGAATAGTGAATGGAAAGTTTTGTAATGAATGGGGGAAAAAAGTTGATGAATTTGTTGAGTTTGTTCTGAGACATCCTGAGTGTGTGAATGATGGTACAAATATATGGTGTCCTTGCACATTAGTTAAATGTCAGAATAAAAAGTTTTTGAATGTTGAGACTATGAAGATACATTTGTATAGAAATGGTTTTGTGGTAGATTAAAACGTTTGGATATACCATGGTGAGAAGCAAGTCCACCAGAGGTGTTCAAGTTCAACATGGATGTCAGTAATCATTTTTGTTTTAATTGTTAATCATTTTTGTTTATTTCATTGCCTTATGTATTTTTTACAGATATGGCAAGTGGATGAGGCAGAGGTAGCATGTTGCAAGGTTGTGCGAATTATGGTATAGGCAGCACAGCCTTAGGTATGCCCGAAACTGGTAGAGGGTCATAGGTAGATGAGACGTCATAGTAGATAGATAAGGTTGTGAATCTACCACAATAGCAGCATCAGGTGACTGATCCACATAATGGTCCTGAGATTTTGATGAATGAAAATGAGACATGGGAGGGATACGATGAAGGTGTTGTAGAGTCTTCCCCAGAGCACCATATAGATGAGTCTCCCTATTGCTAAGTTTGATGCGACAATTGATAATCCATAAGATATAAAACTTAACAAATGATTTACTTCCTAATAAATTTTTGGCTACAAGCCGAAGTTAGAGCCGTCTAGTTCTATTTCAAGGGTTCTGAGGACAATTTTTAGGATGTCCTTTAAACCTAAATGACATTATTGGAAGTTACTCACAAATAGAGACCAATTAATGATTTAGAGAGAATTTAAGGTAAATATTACCACCTAAAAATTTTTACATCTTTTATTTATTCTTTTGTTCATTGATTAAAAATTATTTATTTATAATTGTAGAAAGTTTACATGTGGACACAATCAAAGGAAGCAGTCAAAAGTGTGTTCTACAAACATGTTGCCAATTGGTATAAAGATAGCGTGTATGATATCAAAGATAAATTGTTGAAGAAGAAAGAAATATTCGAGTGTCCTGGACCATGTTTTCAAGGAGTGGCAGAGTAGATGGGAAGATATGGATTATAGGAAGAGGTGTTATAAATAAACCAGCAATCATCACTTAGAGCAAGTTGGGGTGGGTAGTGGTATGTCTACACACACTTGTGGATCTCGATCTATGCATAAGCATGAATGAGCATTGGTATTATTTCTAATTTATACTTTTTATGTTTATTGCTTTGTGAAATGTGTTCAATTATGCCTAAATTTCATTTTTCATATAAATTTTTTTTTCAATAGAATTAACGTTTGTTTTGTGGGTAATTATAGAAATGTAAGAAGGGTAAAAAGTCCAGTGATCCTCGCTTATTTAGATACATGCACACGAAGGCTCATGATGATCAGACTTTCATTGATTAGAGATCTCATGCAACTAATGTAAGTTTCATTTAAAAAATAATTTTTTTTGTTTGAATATAAATTGAAATACTTTTCGTATAATTTTATTAGGCGAGATATGAGGTAATGTTAGCTTCCACGACTCAAGCGTATTCTCAATCTGCTTAAGGTTCATGTGATGGTGTAATAAGTAGTTCTCATTCATGAGCTCCACTAGTTGATATGAATTAGATCTGGTATGCGGCTATTGATGGCAATGAGAAGATGCCCGTCTATGGCATCAATTCATCAACATCATCATTCTATTGACATAGACGACCAGACTATGAAGCTGAATTTTTAGGACGAGTTTCAAATTTGTTCCCGAAGATGGAGGAATTTAAGGACGGGATACGAAATGAGATACAGTATTAGTTGGCTGGTACTAAGCGATGCATGATCGACCATGAGGATGATAGGGATAAGTTGCGTATGCGTTTTGACTGGCCTACAAAGAAGTTTCAGGAAGGAGGACTACAGTTCAACCCTGATGATCTACCTTGGATTGTTCGGAATAATGCTCCTGCTACATCATCTACTCCATCACCTATAGCAACACCTGCAGCAACTATATCAGGACTAGCAGTAGCAGACAGCTCTAGCCCAGTAATCGACATCTCATAGTGTGGACCAGAAATGTCACAGCATAATGATTATGAAACTAGGTTGGATGATTGAGTTTATTACACACATCTTTTTTCAATGCCTTAAACATTTATTATGGATTTCATTTTTTTTATTTTCTCTTGATGTATTTAATATATATATGCAGTATATATAGTTGTTCACTAGAGTTAATTAGATTTTTTTTGTTGTGTTATTTGTATATGTTTCTACAGCAACTGCATCAAACTAGATGATTTTTAGGATTTTATTTTTTGTGTTTTATGTTCCAGTTTCTGCAAAAACGGCTGCAAAAACTAGAAAAAAAAATGTTTTGGTAGGTAATTACCGACCGAATTGCGACCAAACTGACCAAAATTTTTTAATATCAATGGTTGATAAAAGGTCACCAAATGGTCGAAAATACTTTTGGAGATCAATTACCGATCAATAATTTTAAAAGATTTTGGTTAGTCTTTAGACGCAATTTTTTATATAATTACCCAACTTTTGGAGACAATTTACTGACCAAGTCCTTTTGGTCGAAAAATGGTTGGAATTTAGTCAGTAATTATTTTTTGATGAATGATCGATAAATGGTCGTTAATTATTGACCATTTGGAGACCATATACCGACTACTTATTTTGGTCGGAAAATTGTCAGAATATAGTTGGTAAATGTTTGTCGGTAGAGAGTCACTAAATGATCGATATTTTACTAACGACTAATTTTTCGTCGATAAAAAAATTATCGACGAACAAAATTGTGACAAAATATTTTGGTTGGTAAATGGTCAGTATTTGGGTTGCCGAACAATAAACATTGAATTACCGACCAAATAATTGGTCGGTAATTTGGTGAATTTTAGTAGTGGATACATAAAAAGATAGACTAATAAATTGACATGTAGATAGACATATAGATAGGAAAATATATAGAATGATTGACAAATAGATAGACAGATGGATAAACAAATAGATATATAGATATATAGACATATAATTAGATAGATATATAGACAGATAGATGGACATATTGATAGATAGATCATTAGGTAGATAGTTATATATTTAGATAGATAGATATATAGATATACAGATAGATAGTAAGAAAAAAGAAAATATAGAAAGAAAGATAGATAGATAGATAGAAAGATAGATAGATAGTATATCGAAAGATAATTACAGTAATAGATAGGTATAAATAAATAAATAAATACACACACACACACACACATATTAATAGATAGATATATATAGATAGATAGATTGATAAATAGATAAACATATGGATAAACAAATATATATATATATATATATATATATATATATGTGTGTGTGTGTGTGTGTGTGTGTGTGTGTGTGTGTGTGTGTGTGTGTGTGTGTGTGTAATTAGATATATAGTTAGATAAATATATAAATATATAAATATATAGATAGACATATTAATAGACATATCAAATGACAGATATTTAGATATTTAGATATATAGATATATAGATATACAGATATATAGTAAGAAAGATAGATAAATAGATAGGCAGGTAGATAGATAAACAGATATATAGTAAGAAAGAAAGATAGATAGATAGATATGTAGATAGATAGACAGATATATAGATAGATAGTCAGACTGATAGATATATATATACACACACACACACACATCAAAAAATAGACATATAAAAAGATAGATAAATAGAAAAATGGAAATATGAATTGATAAATAGATAGATAGATATATATATATAGAAAGATAGTCAGATAGATAGATAGTTAATAGATAGATACACGAATAGATAGAAAGATAGATAGACATATATATAAACATATAGAAAGAAAGATAGATAGATAGACACATAGATAGACATAAAGATTGATAGATAGATAGTGATATAGTAGATAGATCGATAGTTTGATAGATAGACATATAGATAGACACATAGATAGATAGATAGATAAATAGATAGAAAGATTGATAAACAGATAAATAGACCAAAAGATAGACAAATAGACATATAGATAGATATATAGATAGATGGACAAATAGATAGATAGAAATGCAAATATATATATATATATATATATATATAGATAAGTAGATAGAGAGATATATATATATATATATGTATGTATGTATATATTTATTTATAGATAGAGATATAGTCAGATAGATAGACTAATAGATAGACAAATAGATACAAAGATGGATAGATATAATAATAGAAAGATTTATTGATAATTTGATAGATAGATTGAAAGATAGATTGATAGATGTAAAAAAAAGATTGATATATAGCATGATAGAAAAATTAGTTGATAGATAGATAGATAGATATATTAATAGATAGATAGAAAGATAGAAAGATAGATAGTTAGATTATTCAAAAGATAGATTAAAAGATTATCAGATAGATAGATAGATAGACAAAAATATAAACATATAGATAGATAGATAGATAGAAAAATAGGTAGGTAGGTAGATAGACAGATAGATAGATAAACATATAGATAGATAGAAAGATTAGAATAATGAAAAATAGATTGATAGATATATTGATATATAGATTGATACACAAATTTATAGACAGATTTTTAGAGAGATTAAGACATAGATGAGAGAGAGATTGAAAGAAAGAAAGAAAGATAGATAGATAAATAGATAGATAGTTTGATTTATTGTTAGATAGACAAATAGTATATTTAGATAGATAGCCATATGGATAGATAGATAGTTAGTTAGTTAGATAGATAGATATATAGAGAGATAGATATACAAATTTATAAATAGAATGATAATCAGATTAATCGAAAGATTGATAGGTAGATTGTTAGATAGAATGATATAGAGAGTGATAAACAAATTGATAGTTAGAATGATAGACAAAATGATAGAAGAATTGATAGAAAATTTGATAGATAGATTGATAGATAGATTGATACATATATTGATACATAGATTGATAGAAAGATTGATAAACAAATAAATATACAAATAGATAGACATATAGATAGAGAAATAAATAGTCGGATAGATTGATTGATAAAAAGATAGGTAGACAAATATATATATAGATAGATAGATTATTATATAGACATACAATTAGATTGATAGATGGATAGACAAATATATTAATAGATAAATAGAGAATTAGATAGATAGATATATATATTTAAATCTAGAAAGATAGATAGATAAAAAAAATAAATAGATAGATAGATAGAGAAACAAATACAAAGATAAAGAAACACATTTAGATAGAAAGAAAGATTGGTAGACAAATGGATAGATGGACAAATAGACAGACAGAAAAACAAATAGATAGATAGATCAGATAGATAAACTTAAATAAAGAGAGATAGATTGATAAATTGATATATAGATAGATAGAGAAATAAATAAATAAATTGAAATATATATAGACAGATAGATAGACATATAGATTGACAAAATGATAGATAAAAAATTACATAGATAGATAGACATTGATAAATAGATTGATAGACAGATTGATAAATTGGTAGAAAGATAGATTGATAAACAAATTGATAGATAGAAAGAATGAGGGATAGATCAACAAATTATTAAAAATATAGATTGTCAGATAGATAGATAGAAAGTTAGATAGATAGATAGACAAATAGATAGATAGATAGATAGATAAACAAATATATTTATAGATTGATAAATATATAGATAGATAGATTGGTATACAGATAAATAGAGAGATAGATAGATCATTAGACAAATAGATTGATTGATTGATTGACAAAATTATACACATATTGAAAGAGAGATTAATAGACAATGTTATCCACAAATAGATAGAAATATACATTGATAAATAGATAGATAGATAAATAGATAGATAGAAATATAGAATGTTAGATAGATAGATAAATAGATAGATAGTTACATAGATATATAAAGAAATACATAGATAGACAGATAGATAGACAGACAGACAGATAGATAGATAGATATATAGATAAATAAACATTTTGATGGGCAGATAGATAAACAGATATATAGAAAAAAAGATAGACAGACAAAAATACAAATAGTGAAATAGATAGACAAATAGATAAATACACAAAATGAATAGATAAAGAAAAATATTATTAGATAAATAGACAGATTGTTAGTAAGATTAATAGATAAATAGATATATATTTAGATATACAGATTGATTGATTGATTGAAGGAAGATTGAAAGACTGATTGAGAGAATGATTGATAGACATATTGATAGAATGATAGATAGTTTGATAGATAGATAGATAGATAAATAGATAGTTATATAGATAGATATAAATATAGATAGAGAGATAGATCGACAAATTATAAGACAGATATATAGACATAAAGATACACATATAGATAGATAGACAGAGAGATAGATAGATAGAGAGACAGATTTATAAACAGATAGATAGATAGAAAATAGATATATAAATAAATACATATATAGATAGATAAATATACATAAAGATATCAAGATTATTAGAATGGAAGATAGACAAATAGATAGACATATAGATTGAAAGATAGATAGGTAGTCAGATAGACAAAAAGAATGAAATAAAGATAGATATATAGACAGATAGAAAGATAGGCAGATAGATAGTCAAATATATAGAGAGATAGATTGCCATATAGATACATAGATAAATTAATAGATTGATAGTAAGATAGATTGAAAAATATATATATATATACCAATTGATAGAAAGATAGATAAAGAAATAGATAGATATATAGATATATAGTTAGGTAGATATGTAGATATACAAATAGATAGATACATAGATAGATAGATTGATAGACACATACATAGACAGATAGATATATAGAAAGAAAGATAGATAGATAGACATATAGATTGATAGATTGATAGACATATAGATATACATATAAATAGACACATATATATATAGATAGATAGATAGTCAGATAATTAGACACCAAGATAGAAAGATAGATAGAAAGATATATATAGATAGAAAAATAGATAAAATATATAGATATACAGATAGATAGACAAATAGTAGACAAATAGATAGACACATATATAGATAGATAAATAGACAAAGTTATTAAAATATAGATAGACAGATAGATTGATAGATAGATAGACATAAAAATATATAAAAAGTCAGACAGATAGATAGACATGTAGATAGGTAGATAGTTAGATAAAACAAAAGATATATAGATGTATAGAAAGATAAATAGACAGATAGATTGATAGTTAGATAGAAAGATAGAAAGATAGATATAATTTTAAAAAATAGATATACAGAAAGATATACTAATAGATAAATAGACATATAGAAAGATAGATAGAAATATAAACATTTAGATAGATAGATAGATTGACAAATAGATATGCATCTTGATAGATAAACAAATAAATGGACATAAATGTAGCTTATTAATAGATAAATAGATACAAAAATAGATAAACAGTTGTTTTTCTAGTTAGATAGATAGATAAATTGATAGATAGATAGTTAGATAGAAAGATAGTTATATAGATAGAAAGATAGACAAATAAATTTAATGATTGATAGATAGATAGATATATAGATAGACATACAAATAGATAGATAGACAAATATAAAGATAAACACATAGATACATAAAAAAATAGACACGGATAGATAGATAGCCAGATAAACATATAGACAGATAGATAAAGAGATCGAAATACAATTTGATACATATTTTGATAGAGTTAAAGATAGAAAGAAAGATAGACATATGGATAGATAGATAGATAGACACATAGATAGATTGAAAGATAAATAGATATATAGACATATATATAGATTAATTAATAAATAGATTGATATACAAATTCATAGATAAATTGATTTATAAATTATTAGATAGTTTAATAGATAGATCGATAGATAGAATGATAGATAGAATGATATATAGATAGATAGAATGATAAAAAAATAGATAAATATAAAGATAGATATATAAATTAATAGATATATAGATTGATAAATAGACATATAGATACAAGAGAAATAAAGAAAGATATATAGATAGATAGATAGATAGACAAAAAGAAAGAAAGAAAGATAGATACAAAAATAGATAGAGAAACAGGCAAATAGATAGATAGATAGAAAGACAAACAAATAGATAAATATGAAATATATAGATAGATAGATTGATAAATAGATAGATAGATAAATTAATAGACTAATTGATAAAAAGATAGATAGATAGATAAATATATTGATCGATACATAGATAGACAAATAGGTAGATAGATAGATATATAGATAGATATATCGATAGATTATTATATAGATCAAATAAAGAAATAGAAAGATAGATAGAAATACAAATAGATAGCCAAATAAACAGATAGATAGATATATAGATACATAGATAGATTGTTAGTTAAATATATAGATAAATTGACAAATAGATATATAGATAGATAGATAGTGAGATATATAAACAAATAGATAGATTGATAGATAGATTGACAGATAAAAATAAAGATAGATATATAGATAGATATATGGATTGATAGAAAGATAGATATATACAATGATTGATAGATGGATATAGATACAAATAGGCATATTGAAAGATAGTGAGATAGACAAATAGATAGACTCAAAGATAGACAAATAGATAGATAGATATTTAGATGCATAGATAGATATATAAATAGATAGATTAGATATTTAGATAGATAGACAGATAAACATATTGTTAGATAGATCTATATATAGATATATAAAAAGATAAATAGATAGATAGATATACAAATAGATAGAAAGATAAATAGAAAGATAGATAGTCAAATGTATAGATAAAAATATAGACAGACAGATAGATAGATAGATAGATAGATAGATACACAGATAGATAGACAATTTGATAGAGATATAAATCAATAGATAGACAGACAAATAGATAGATAAATATACATATTGATAGATACATAGATATACAGTTAGATATACAGACAGACAATTAGATAGATAGATAGACAAATAGATAGGCAAATTAATAAACAAATAAATAGATAAATAGATTGTTAGACAAGCAGGTAGATAGATATATAGTTGACAAATTAATTTATAGATTGATTCATAGATTGATAGATAGATACAAAAATAGATAGATACAAAAATAGATAGAAAAAAAATATTTAGATAGATAAATTTACCTATAGATAGATAGATAATTAGACAAATAAATAGATAGATTAATTATTAGACATATAGATAGATAGATAAATAGACATATTGATATATAGATTGATAGAGAGATACTTAGATAGACAAATAAATAGATAGATAGATAGATATATATATATATATATATATATATATAGTAAAATAGATAGGCAGATAGATACACAGATAAATAGATAAAAATATAGATAGATAGATAGATACATAAATAGTTAAACTAATAGATAGACACACATATTTATAAATATATATATATCAAAAGTTCGAAAGATAGATTTATAGATTAATAGATATATAGATAGGTATACAGATAAATAGATAGATAGATAGATAGACAAATAGATAGATAGAAAAATATATAAATAGAGAGATACCTAGAAATATAAACATATAGATAGATGTATAGATAGATAGATAGATAGATAGATATATAGACATATTGATAGACAGATAGATAGACTCGTAGATAAACTATTAGATAGACAGACATATAAATAGATAGATAGATAGATAGACACATCGATAGATAGATAGAATGACAGACAGACAGATAGATAGATAGAATGATTGATTTATAGACAAATTGAAAGAAAGACTAATAGTCATATTGATTAACAAATACAAATACAAATTGATAGATATATATAAATAAATTTATAGACATATAGATAGACAAGCATATAGATAGATCAATCGATATATAGATAGATAGATATATTATTAGATAGATATAAAGATATATATATGTATATATATATATATAGAATGATATACTAATTGATAAATAAATTGAAAGAAAGATAGATAGACAAATTGATATGTATTGTGATAATAGATTGATTACAGATACAAAGATAGATAGGTATACATATTCATTGACAGATTGATTAACAGATTGATAGATAGAATTAATGACAGTTAGAAAGATAGAATGATATGTATTTCTTATAAACAGATTGATAGACAGATTGATAGATATATATAATAAACCAATTAATATATAGAATGATAGATAGATAGATTAAAAGAATGATATTTAGTTTTATAGATAGATTGATAGAGAGATTGATAGATAGATAAATAGATATATTGATAGAAAGATAGATAGACAAATAAATAGTCAGATAGATAGATAGATAGATAGATACATAAACAGATAAATAATCAAAAAGAAAGAAAGATTGATAGTTATATAAATAGATAGATAGACATATAAATAGTCAAATTTATAGATAGTTAGATAATAAATAAATAGATAGATAAACAAATAGATAGATAGATAGATAGATAGAAAGATAGATAGACAGATATATAAATAGAAAGACAAATAGATAGATGGATATATAGAAAGATAGTTAGATTTATAGATAGAATGATATATAGATAGATAGATAGAAATATTAATAGATAGATTGATTTAGAGATTGATTGTAGATTGTGAGAGAAATACATAAACAAATGGTTCGACAAATATATATACATATATATATATATATAGAAAGATAGAAAGATAGAAAATATATACATAAATAGTTAGTTTTATAGACATTATTATAGGTAGATTGATAAATAGATTTATAGATAGATTATAGATAGTTGGATAGATAGATAGATTGATAGATTTTAATCTATCAATAAATCTAGATTGAGAGAGATCATTTAGAAATATAGATTGGCAGAAAGATAAACATATTGAGAGATAGACAGATAGACACAAAGATACATAAATAGATCAACAAATACATAGATAGATAGCGAGAGAGATAGATAGACAAATATATATACAACTAAATAAATAGATATATTGATAGATAGACATATATATAGGGATATAGATAGATAGATAGGTAGATAGACAGATAGATAGATTGATTGATTGACACATAGATAGCCAGATAAATAGATAGATAGATAGACAGATAATTAGATAGATAGATAGATAGGCAAATAGAAAGATAGAAAGACTGATAGAAAGAAAGTCTAATAAATAGATAGAAAAATAGATATATAGAAAGTTAATTCGATAGATAGGTAGATAGTCTGATAGATCGATAGATAGGCAGATAGATATATATGAAAATAGATAGATAGACAAATAGATGTTTAGATATATTGATTGATAATAGATAGATAGATAGACATATAGATAGAAAGATAGATAAACAGACAAATATAGAGATAGATAGACAAATAGATAGATAGATAAATAGATGATAGATAGATAGATCTAAAATATTTAGATATATAGATAAATATATAGAAATATAGATTAGTATTTTAGATAGATCTAAAATACTTATAATATTATTAATATTTACTAGTTTATTCATCAATTCAGATATTTTTGAAAATATTTTCTATTTAATAATATAATTACTTATTTTACATTTATATTAGTAGAAATTTTAATGTATATAAATTTAATTTTTAAAATATCTTAAAAAATTATTATACTTATATAATAAATTATTTAATATTACTTTAATACAAATATTGTAAGTTTCTTAATTAAAAATTTTAGAAAATTTTTTTGTATAATTTTTTGAAAAATTTTATACATCATAATATTTGTTATTTTAGTCATTATTAATATAATTTTTTTAGTATTTTTATATTTTTTAAATTATTTATTTATACTATCCATTTTTATAATTTTACGAGAAGAATGTATCTTTCAAGGATCGCTCTTCTATAGAAATTTAACATACATTTAATAAACAAAATTAAATAAAATATTAAAACTAATAATAAATTAAAAAAATTAAATAATTAAAGATTAGCTAGAGAAATTACATCATTAAATCCATTGCTATATTCTGTATTTAATTAGCTAGAAAAGTTTTGTCGCTAAATCCTTCGTTATATTCCAGATTTAATTAGCTAGGAAAGTTCTGTCTCGAAATCCATTGCTATATTCATGATGTAATTAGCTAGGAAAATTCTGTCGCTAAATCTATCACTATATTTCAAATGTAATTAGCTAGAAAAATTTCGTCACTAAAATCCGTCGCTATATTTTAGATGTAATTAGCTAGGGAAATTCCATCTCTAAATCAATCGCTATATTTCGGATGTAATTTGCTAGAGAAATTCCATCACTAAATTCATCACTATGTTTCAGATATAATTAGCTAAAGAAATTTCGTCGCTAAATCTATCGCTATGTTCTGGATGAAAATAGCTAGAGAAAATCTATCGCTATATTCCAGATTTTATTAGCTCAAAAAATTCCTTCGTAAAATCCATAGCTTAATTTCATACTTTTCTTGAGCAGAATTTGCGAAAATACTCCATCTCTAATCTGTCGCAAAATCATTGCACAGTTTATTTTAATAAAAAATCATAAATCCCTTGTTATTCCCTAGCTAATCCCTCGCAATTTAGATAGGGATTGATCCCTTGCTAAAATTTCCTAGCTAAATGAATATTTTCTTGTAGTGTTGACTTGTAGGATCAAAATGTGGTTTATGCCTACTGCTAATGTTAATTAAACATATAGAATTTCACATTAAGAAAAATAATAAAAGATATGATTTTTCACTATCTGTAGAAACTTTAAATGATTATATTATTTTAAATCATAAATAACAATTAGTTATTATTTAAATTTGAATTTAATTTTGAGAAAATTTAAAGTCGTGATTTAATTAATAAAGAATTTATGAATTTGATTTTTAATGAATATATTCATTTTATAGGGGTTTTAAGGATTTGAATTTAAGTTATTATTTAAAAAAGTTTTAAATATATAATTAAATTCATTTATGAATAAAACACTAGCAGACTTGTATATATATATATATATATGTAAGACATATTTTTTTTAAAAAAGTTTGTTTATTATTTATATCCCTCTCTTTTGGCGGAGGAATACCGTTTGTACAAACTACATCTACCCTTTACCCTCTTACATCCATTCCCCATTTCTAAAGACTAACAATATTATAATCTTCCTAGTACTATCTAAATTAACATAAAAATCTCTAAAAGGGTCATCAATCTTAACTTTACTCTTTACTCAGGGGAACTTCCTTCTTTTATGTTCCAAGTGCTCCAAGAATCATTTTTCCTGTTTCTCTGGTATCCACCCTTTCTATGCTGTATATATCTTATTTCCTGCAAAAAATAACAAAAATATACCCCACTTTGCAAAATACCTTTTCCCCTTGTTGCACTTATTCTGCCGAAGCTTTCCTCTACTATCTATCCTAGGCCTTGTCCCTCTTTATTCGCCGATATAGCTTTAGATTCCCATCTTGAGAGCCATTTCCTTGCCATATGCTGATCCTTGCCGAACTCCTAGACTAGACATTTACCTCTCCTAGGCCTTTTTATTTAACACATGACACTTGAAATCTGAAAAGTTTCAGACTTCGAAACCCTCTATACTGATTTAAAAGCTGTTAAAAACATAACACATGACTTGATAAAACTTTTATAGACTCTTACTAGATTCAAACTACCTTTAACTAAAGAACATGATTTGATGGCCCATTTAGTGCTTTCCTGCAAATACAAAAAAAACCAAAAACAAACCAAAGAAGCAGAAAATTCCAGCCCTTACCTTTTCATTCCCTCATCTTTATGTCTTATGAGGTGAACCCTAGCCAATAATTCAGAGAAACTATCTTTTCCTTAGGATTAGTTGAAGCAGTAACCGCACTCGGTATGATTCTTCCTTATTATATGACATTGAACAGCAGGGAGTCTTTCCACTCCAGTGGTTATATTCGTCTCAGCAGTGGGAGTTCTCCTGACAGCAACAGGGGGCAGCAACAGACAGCAACTAATCCTAACAGCAACAGACAGCAACAGCAGGAGTTATCCTGACAGCAACAGGCTTTGGCAGCAACAGGGGGCACTCTACATGTGCTTTGGCAGCAACAGACAGCAACTAATCTCAGTGAAGGCTCTTTATTTGATATTGTCATGGAGGTTCTTTAGCAGCAGCATCCACTATAGATTAGAGCTGCCCATGTGGACGAACCACTATCTCTCCTTTCCCCTGTGCGTCTGGCTCAAATCTTCACAAGATTCCAGCCTTCTTCCTTCGTCTTGTATTCGCTGTTGATCCTAGAACAAAACCAAAGAGAAAACAAAAAAAACAACAACCGTGCCTACCAGAACTTGACACCCTACTACCCTTATTCTTGATTAAACTAATACAACATAAGGCAAGCTCCAAAGTGTTAACGATTTCTCCCCTTTAACATACTGCAAGGAAAAGACAGAATATATATTGTCCTGCAAAGAAAATCAAAATACATCCTTTCTGCAGAGGTTATCGACTTCTGCCAAAATGCGGAATTAGCACATATTTTGAGTATGCAGAAGTTCTAAATTACATACATATTATTTTAACAACCATACAGTATAGTTATGCACCAATCTGCCAAAATGCAAAATTAATATATAGTACAATGGGATCTCCTTCATATATATCCATTTGGCTCAATCTCCATCCTTCCATTCCATTTAATTGTGAGATAGAAATTCTCTACAAATGAATTCCCACACAATCCAGCAAACAGATGAGACTATGTCATATCTTCGTGGTCTGTTTATTTATTCTTATATAAGGAAAACTCATTTTATCTAAACATGCTATTCCCTTTAGTTTATTTGGCATGAATTTCTCATTATAATCTATATTTCCTCTGGTGGTGCCTATTTTAGATATACAGTCCGCTAGATTATTGGCTTCTCTATATATATGTATTATTGAGGCCTTCAGATCCTCCAAAAGATTAAGAATAACTTCTAGATCCTCTTCATACCTCCATAATATTTTCTTATTAATTACCGTATCAACTAGTAATTTTGAGTCTACCTGAACTTCAATGTTTTTAAAGTTTAGCTGCTTACATATCTCTAACCCTGATTTTAATGCTCTAATTTCTGATTCTAAAGCCGAGGATGCCCTACTAGATCTAGTAAATGCTCTCTGTACTGTCTCTGTATGATCTCTTATTACCCCGCCTCCTCCTGCTATTCCAGTGTCCCTGCTAAAACTCTCATCCGTATTAAGTGAAAGTTTGCCAACCGGTGGAGCATTCCACTGTATACATTTAGCCCATTGATGTTTTAACACTTTGTATGTGAGATCCCATTCATTCTCAAGCTTCTTTTCTTGTTCCAAATCCTGTATTACTATCGGTTTTATTATTGATATATTATATATCTCCTTTTTAATATCTTTTATAATTTCTGTTAAGTTCATCCTTATATTTTCATATTTACTTTTGTTTCTAGATTTCCAAATGCACCAAATAATTAGATGCGGTAGTTTCTGATTAAGCCATTTCCTGGCGGGGCTTTTCATGTTTACTTTTTCCCATTTTTTAACTTTATCTATTAATCCATCTTCTATTTTACATATTCTTTTTTTCCCTTCCATCTCTCTCCATATTTCTGCTGCAATGGGACCAGTCGAAAGAAAATGATCAGTTGTTTCAACCGCTTGAGAACAGCATTCGCATCTTGAAGCCATGTTTATCCCTTTCTTTTGTACATTTCTATCTACTGGTATAGCATTCAATAATGCCTTCCATGTGAAGGAGCGCATTTTTTTGTGGGACATTTTCTTGCCATACCCATTTAAATAGAGTTTGTATCGGTTTTTTCTTTCTGACCAAATCTTTTGCCGATTTGAGGGAAAAGTTTCCTTGTGGTGTTATAGTACATTTCCAGCCACTCTTCTTTAGTATAGAGTGTGAGTCTACTATCTCTTTTTGTTTTTCCATTGACTTCCAACTGTTCGAAGCTTTCTTAGAAGTCTTATTTTTATTATCTAAATATTTTACCCGCATATATTTAGCCCATAGATTATCGCTTTCTTTAAGTCTCCACCAGCTTTTACAGTCCCAGGCAGCTGCCGAGTCCTGGAGGCTCATAAGATCTAAGCCTGCTTCCTCTTTCGGATAACAAATACTTTTCCAGTCCTTCAACTGTAGTTTATTTCTGCCTTGTTTTTTACCCCATAAAAAGTTTGCCATTTCTGATTCGAGTTTTTTAATAAATTTTTTAGGGGGATGTATCACTGATAATATGTGTGTGAGTGTGCTTTGTAATACATGTGAAAGCAACGTAATCCTTCCCCCAAATCCCAGAAGCTCTTCTTTCCATCCTGCTATTTTCTTTCTTAATTTGTCTTGAAGGTATGTTAGATATTCTTCCTTCAACCTCCCCTCATATATCGGACAACCTAGATACATTAATGCCCCTTTAATTTCCGCAAAACCTGTAATATTTTTTATTTTATCTACTAACTTTGGTTTTGCATTTTTTGCAAGCATAAACTGACATTTACTTTTATTAACCATTTGGCCTGTTTCTTTTTCAAATATTTGCAGAAGATCCATAAGATTCGTTAAAGACCTTGTGCTAGCATTAGTAAATATTATAAAGTCATCTACGTAGGCTAAACGACCAATTCTGGGTGTATTCCTTGGTTGTCTGAATGACATTATTTTACCTTCGAATATTTTCTTATTCAATTTCATATTAATAGTTCTATATATATATCAAAAAGAAGGGGGGATAACGGATCCCCTTGCCTTAAACTTTTATTTGGTTTAAATTCCTCACTTAACTTACCATTTACCAGGACTCTTACCCAGGTGCTTGAAATACATCTATAAATTAAATCTATGGTCAGCTCAGAGAAGCCGAAACTTCTTAACACAAAGCAAAGGGTATCCCATTCCACTCTATCGAAGGCTTTCGATAGATCTAGTTTGACCACTAAGTTTTTTCCTCTAGCTTTACCACCTATTTCTTTCATCATTTCTGATGCAAGTTTTATATTATCAATCATTAATCTATTTTTAACAAAGCCAGTTTGTTCCTGAGATATTATTGTAGGTAAAATTAAGCTTAGCTTATTTTGTAATATTTTGGCCAATATTTTATACATAGCATTACATAAACTTATTGGTCTATAATCCTCACATTTCTGTGGTGATTCTTTTTTAGGAATTAGTACTATATAAGATTTTGCCCATGATTTTGGGATTTCCGCCCCTACAAAAAAACTTGCAATTGCAGGGACTAGCTCAGTTTTAATCGTGTTCCAGTTTACCTTATAAAAATAGTTATTTCAACCATCAGGTCCTGCAGCACTATCTTTATCCAGACTAAAGACAACTTCTTTGACTTCTGGTTCTTCTGGGATCAATTTAATTAATTGGTTTTGAGCTTCCGTAATCGTCACCCTAATCTCTTGCATTAGAGAATTATCTGTCCTACATGACTGACTACATAGTTGATTTTCAAAGAAATTTTTAAAGAGTTTCAAAGAAATTTTTAAAGAGAGCACCTATTTCCTTTTCCTCTTCTACCCATTTTCCTTCTTTATTTATTATACCTTTAATTTTATTTTTTTGAGATTTTATTTTAGACATATTATAAAAAAATTTAGTATTACGATCCCCATCCTTTAACCATTTTATTTTTGCAAGTTGTTTCCAATAAATTTCTTCCATGTGTAATTTCAATCTCAGTTCTCCTTTAGCCTTACTTAATTCTATCCGAGTTTCATTGTTATTCGTGAAGTCAAAATCTTCCTCCAGCTTGGCTACTTTTTCTTCTAAGTTTTTTAGCTCCTGGTTTAATTTTCCAAAAACCTCTTTATTCCATGTTTTTAAACAAGCTTTTAGCCTCAGAAGTTTAATTGATAGAACTTGCATCGGTTTACCGTCTGCTGGTTCTTTCCAAGACTCTCTGACGAGTCCTGCAAAGCTCGCATGCTTTACCCACATATTTTGAAATTTAAAATTAGATGTATTACCCTGGTTACTTTGAATCGTGATAAGCAGGGGGCTATGGTCAGAGCAAGTTCTATTTAGGTGTCTAAGCCCCGTAATCCCTTGTGAGGTGACCCACTTTATGTTACACATAATCCTATCCAGTCGAGCCCAGATAACTACTCTTTTTTTCCAATTGTTGCACCAGGTATATCTTGAACCGGTGAAATCAATTTCCATTAGATTCGCAATGGCTATTATATCATTAAATTGTTTCATGGCTACCTTATCCGGTGGCTTGCCACCCTTCTTTTCTTGAGGGCTTCTAATTATGTTAAAGTCGCCTCCTATAATCCAAGGTAAATTTCTACTTGCTATATCTTTCATTTCTTCCCATAAAGCCAACCTAGATTGTTTGTCATTTTTTGCATAAACTGCTGAGATTATTGGATTTGTGCTCTTATCTAATTTGAAATGTACTATTTGTTCAGTATCTTCTATTATTTCAATTTTCAATTTACTGTGTCATACAATCCAGAGTTTACTATTTAGATTAGCATATGCCTTATTAAATCCTAAAATTTCTCTATATTTATTTAGTTGATCTTGCAGAACCATTGGTTCTGCAATAATTAGTAGTGAGATTTTATGTTCTTTAATTAAAAGTCTTAACCTATTTATCGTGGGGCTATTAGCTACCCCCCCTAACATTCCAATATAGGCATCTATCCATTAAAAACTAATTTAGCTTGAGCTCGAGTTGTGCGCTTAGATTCATAAGAGCTGTTAGCATATTTTTTTTGTGTTTCTTACTGTTTTAGGAGTGTAAGGAATTTCATACCTAATCTCCTTATATTTTACCTATTTTCCAAGCACCATGGCCATTTGCTTTAGGGCTTCCATGGATTGGGTTCTTGAAAGATTCCCCCAATCTTCATTATAAATATATATATCATCATTTGCTTTCGCCTCAGGCTCTTCTTGAGATTCTTCACCCTTATGAATTGAAGGGCAACTGAAAATTACCGAATCTTCTTCAAGAAAATCCAGAAGATCCTCATCTATCCACGCATCATCCTCAAGTCTTTCTTTCAATACAATTCTTGTTTTAGATGTTTTTTTATATTTTCTCTTGTGTTTTACCTCCTCCCATCCTTTATTTAAGCTAACCTCATTCTCTATCCCCAAGTTCGGCTCTTTCAAGGTTCCTTCATCCTGGGTAATATTTGGATAATCTGGAGGGATGCTTGAAATTATTCCATTATTCAGATCTCCCTTCGGCTGGATATTTTGTTTGAGAACCGAAGCCTCCTCTTTCCTTACCCATTGCATCTCCTTCCTACCTCCTCCCTCATGCTGCTGCCCATCTTCTTTCCCCACCTTGCACGATAAAATATCATGCCCGAGCCTCTTACACTTTGTACAGTAGGGAGGGAGGCTTTCGCGGACGACAGTTTGCCAATACCCCTTGACATGTTCCCCTTCCCCACTAACTATCCATACTTTATCAGGCGGTTTAGTTAAGAGGTTTAGCTCGACACATACACGTGCTTTATTCGGCCTAGACATGGTTCTTGTGGCTTCATCTCTTAACATGGGCTTACCCAAACACGATGAAATTGCATAGAGAGATGATTTAGAGAAGAGATGAAGTGGCAGAAAAGGCAATGTAAACCATACCGGAGCTATAGGCGGCTCTTCAAGAGGAGTAAACTCCTTTGTCCACTTCAGTATACGCATGGGGAAGCCATCAACTTGCCATAATCCACGCTCCCATAGATGATATTGATCTTCCAGTAGAGAGCATTGGAGCACGACATGCTTGGCATCGAAATCAGCAAATTTCACCTTCCCCTTGAGCTTTAATTTGTCAATGAATTTCTGAACTCCAATCGCACGAGGCCAGCCGTGAGAGAACTTACCAACGAGCGTGTATTCAAATGGTTCTAAGAGCCTTCGAGATTCCTCAGCAGAGAAGATGATGGCCGGGAGCCCGTTTTTGTTCCCTTGGATTCGTGAAATCGGCACGGTTCCCTTTACCATCGAAGCAAAAGACTTATTATTTAAACATAAGTCAGATTTTTCCAAACTCATCTTGGTTTGGACTTGGTTTGAACAGTAGTGGAGTGTTCTTCCTTCTTAGTTGCACAATCTAGCAATTACACATAAACTCTACACTTTCGAACAGTGAATCACAAAGCAATTTGCGCAGAAATTCCCACAACTGTTCGCAGAACCGTTTACTCCAGAAAGCTAGAAAAATAACACCGGAAAATCGCGAGAGGATTTTCGCTAGAGAACCAAGGCTTCCGGCTTCTAATTTAGCTTAATATTTCTTACAAGTGTTGTTCCTGCTCGCCCGTATTACTTCATGCCCATAATAGTTTTCCTTTTTATATATATTCTTAATTTCACGAGAGAATCAAGGAACACTTCGTTGCATAAAACTAGCAGTTACTCATAATAACACTTTGCAAATATAACATACAATAGCAGTTCACAAAGCAATTTACACGATATTTCACCCAACAATCCACATTAACAGTTTATACAAGATATTCGCAAGATAAAAACATTATAGAAAACGCGAGAGAACTTAAATCAAACAACAATTCACGAAGCAATTCACATAACAGTTAATTTAAGGTAAATCACGAGAGAGAAATCTAGAGAAAACTGCAGGAGAGTTTTCGCCGAGTTTTTGCCGAGTTTTCACCGAGAGCAAGATATGTAAGACATATTTGATGCTAGCAATCAACTTTTATGAAATAGAGAGAACCCATTTCATTTTGAGAAGACGAATCTAAACAAGCATTTAATAAAATCATTCATTATTTCATTGTGTTTGAATACTTATAGAGGGTTGTCATTTTTTAACGGCAGTACCTGTGAAGATCTGAATAAACCATGACGCACACTTTGAAGGCTTGACAAATCGATCTACAAAAAGGTAAGTTTCGTTTACCATTCATTCATGTTTTTATGAATTGCATGTGATCCTTGGTGGGTTAAGCAATAAAAATTATAAATTCCATTGCGTTTATATTTGAAATAGATTAGATATTCTATCCAAAACCCCAATAGTAGTATCAAAGGAACTTGTGTTTTCATAAAAACTGAAAATGCCATATTTGATAATATGTATGTGATGTATATGATCCTGGCATAATTTGCATTTTTGAATATATGTGATATTATGGTTTGAGTGATCAACATAGTTAATTGGTTTTTTAGGGTATTAATTGATTGAATCCCAAACTTAAAAGGATTCATTAATATGAGACAACATAATATGTTGTTTTAATGTGTAATGAGACTACATAATATGGTGGTAAAATAAGCCCTATGTGTAATGAGACTACATAATATGTTGTTTTAATGTTATTTTGATAGCTTTCGGCTTATTTTAAATTTATTGATAAGACTAATAAAAAAAAAATTTATTGATGAGATTAATACAAATTTATTGATAAAATCAATGAAAATTTCTTGATAAAATTAATAACAATCTATTGATAAGATCAATGAAAATTTATTAATGAGATTAATGAAAATTTATTGATAATACCAATGCAAATTTTTTGTTGAGATCAATTAAAATTTAATAATGAGATCAATGAAAATTTATTGATGAAATAAATATAAAATTATACATGAGATCAATAGAAATTAAAATTTTTTTTTCTAGGGTACTTCCCCCGACCCCAAGAGGGTGGCCCCCATGACCCCATCCGCTAACCAGCTAGTGGAACCACCTTAATTACTTTACATAACACCTTATAAATTTAATTGTTTTTAAATACACAAATATTATAATTTATTTAATTTAATGCAAAATTTTTAAGTTATATGATAACATTAAATATTTTGCATGTTATGTTGTTTCACATGTTGCACAATATGGCCTTTTTAACCAATGTGTTTGGTAGAGTATTATTTTTTTTCTCAAGGGTTGCCATTATTAAATATGGCTTGCATGCCATTTTTTTTATTGTAATTTTTTAATTATTGTAATAAAACAAGAGAGAAAATGCAAGCCATTAGAAATCATGCAATCCAACCATGATGATGAAGGAACTAGGTGTATATGCGCAAGTTGGTGGTCAAATCAACTTAATGGAGCTACTTATTACTACATAGGATTAATGACTATTGATCTTCATATTGGCTCGTGGAGATCAATCTAGATTAAGGTCATACTTTGGCATGTTTATTATATGTATGTATGAGATGCTATGTATGATATTACATGAGTAAGTGATACTAGATAGATAGAAAGACAAATAGGTAGATAGGTAGATAGATAGAAAAATAGATAGATAGATAGATTGATTGATTGACAGATAGAAAGATAGATATGCATATAGGTAGATAAATATATAGACATATACATAGATAGAAAAATAGATATATAGATGGACATATAGATAAGCAGATAGATTGATTGATTGACAGATAGAAAGATAGATATGCATATAGGTAGATAAATATATAGACATATACATAGATAGAAAAATAGAAATATAGATAGACAGATAGATAAATAGATAGATAGAATATATGTAGATATATAGATTAATAGATAGATATAAAGATAGATAGATAGATAGATAAGGAATAAATTGATAATCAGATATAAAGATATAGAGAAAGAAAGAAAGTTAAATAGATATAATGATAGATAGATAGATAGACAGACATGTAGATAGATAAAAAGATAGATAGACACAAAGACACATAAATAGATGGATAGAAAGATAAATAGACACATAGGCACATAAATAGAAAGGTAGATAAATAGATAGACAAATAGACAAATATTCTAGTATAGTAATAGATAGTTAGAAAGTTTGGTACTTAGATTGATAGATAGACAGACAAACAGATAGATAGATAGTTAGACAATTAGATGGATAGAAAAATTGATCGATAGACATATAGGTAGAGTCACATAATGAAGGATTAATAGATTGAAAAATAGAGAGTTATAAAAATAGCTAGATACACATATACATATATAGATAAATAGATAGATAGACAGACTAATTGATTGATAGATAAATTGACAGGTAGTCATATAAACATATAGACAAACAGATAAATAGGTAGGTAGATACATATAATGATAATTAGATAGATAGACATATACAAAGAAAGACACATAGACATATAGATTGATAAATAGATAGATAGACAAATGGACGCACACACACACACACACACATATATATATATTGATAAATAGACTGATAGACTAAAAGATAATTAGACACTTAGAAAGGAAGATAAATATAATGGTAGATAGATATATAGAGAGATAGATAGGCACATAGAAATATACAAATATAAAAAGATAGATAAAAAGATAGATAGATAGTTATACAGATACACATTGAGAGATAGAAAGATAGACAGATAAACTGATAGATAGATAGGCAGATAGATAGATATACAATTTGATAGATAAATAGATAGACATAGAGATAGATAGATAGATATACACATAGACACATTGAATAATAGACTAATTGACTAAAAGATAGAGAGACACATACACTGATAGACTAAAGTATATATAGAGAAATAGACAGATGGATAGGTAGATAGATAGATAGATAAAAAGATAGATAGATAGCCAGATAGACAAATTGATATATATATATATATATATATATATATATATATATATTAATAGATAAAAATATAGATAGGTAGACTAATAAATAGATAGATAGATTGACAGATACACATATAGATAGATAAAATGATAGAAAGATGCACAAATAGATAGATATGATAGATAGATAGATAAATAGATAGTAAAATAGATATATAAATAGATAGATAAATTGTCAGATAGATAAATAGATAGAAAGATAGACAGATAGACAGATATAAATATAAATAAATTGATTGACATTTATATAAATAAATAGATTGAATGATAGACAAATAGATAGATAGATACATAGATAAAAAGAATTAAGTTAGATAGATATATAGATAGAGAGATAGATTGATTGATATATAATTAAAGATATAGAATGACTAATAGACAAATAGATAAATTGATAAATAGAGAGATATACAGATAGACATATATATTGAAAGTTAGATATATAGTTAGATAGATAGTTAGAAATATAGATAAAAAGATAAAAAGATATACATATAGAAAGATTGATAGATAGATAGGTTGCTAGAAAGATAGATAGACTTTTTGAAAGATAGACATATAGATTAATAGATAGATAGAAAGATAAACAGATAATCAAATAGATAGATAGATTGATAGATAAAAAAGATAGACACACACACACATATAGATAGATAGATAGATAGATAAATAGATAGATTGATAAATATATAGATAGACAAATAGAAAGATAAACCTATAGACAAATAGACAAATAGATAGATAGATGGAGAGTTAGATTTAGAGATAGATAAATTGATAGATTAATAAATAATAGATAAATAGACAAATAGAGAAAAAGAAAAATAGAGATATAGTTAGATAGATAGATGCATAAATAGACACATAGATTGATACATAGATAGACAAATTGATTGATAAATAGATACATAGATAGATAGATAGATAGAGAGACACATGAGAGATGGACAAATAGATAAATAGAGATATTGAAAGATAGACAAATAGAAGGATACTCAGAAAGATAGAGAAATAGATAGACAAATAAACATATAGACATATATAGTAATATATATTTTTAGTTTAATAGATCTACAAATAGAAAGATAAATACATATATGCATAGATAGAAATACAAATAGATAGATATAGAAAGCCAGATAGACAAATAAATAGATATACACCTAGATAGACAAATAAAGAAATATATAGATGGATAGATATGTATATAGATAGAAAGATAGACAAATAGAGAGATAGACCGATAGATAGATAGAAAGACATATTGCACTACAAAAAAAACATTTTTCACTGTAAAGTGCTCGTCGCTAACAATTAACAATGGAAATATTCCCTAGCAAAAAAGTTTAGCGACGGGAATTCACTAGCTAAATTAATAAATATTTTTGATACATATAATTAAACATAGACACATACATATAGAAAGATACATAGATAGATATACACATATAGATAGAGATCAAAATTTTTATTCCCTAGCAAATTTTAGTGATGGAAAAATTTAGAGACGGAACCTTCCTAATCTATGAGTCTAACTATTTGTGTGTGTATTTGTATATCTATATTTTTGTCACTCTATCTTTCTATTTGTCTATCTATTTATCTATCAATTTATCTTTTTTTAAAATCTACCTATCTATCTATCTGTCTGACTATTTGTCTATCTATATGTATATATATATATATATATAATCTATAAGTCTATCTATATGTTTATCAATCATTCTATCTTTATATCTATCTATCAATCTAACTATCTATATGTTTGTTTGTCTGTTAATCTATTTCTCAATCTATCTGTCTATCAATCTTTCTATCTATCTGACTATCAATCTTTCTATCAATCAATCAATCAATATTTCTATCTATCTATCTATCTATCAATCTATCTTTCTATCTATCTTTTTATCTATCTATCTGACTATATATCTGAATATCTATATGTCTAACTATCTCTCTATCTATCTATTTGGCTATCTATATGTCTATCAATCTCATTATCAAACTATCAAATAATCTATTTATTTATATTTATATCTATCTATCTATTTAAGTATCTATCTATCTATATATCTATTTGTCTATCTATTTTTCTATCTATATGTCTATAATCAATCAAACAATCTATATGTCTATCAATCTACCTATAAATCCATCTATCTATGTGTCTATCAATTTATCTATCAATTTGTCTATCAATTTGTCTATTAATCAATCTATCAATTTGTTTATATATAACTCTATTAATCTATCTATCAATCTATCTGTATATATTTCTGTCTATCTTTCTGTCTATCTTTCTGTCTATCTATCTATTTAACTTTCTATTTGACTATCAATCTATCCATAAAAAAATTTTTCTATCCGTCTATCTATATAACTAACTAACTAACTAAGTATCTGTCTATCTATTTATCTATCTATCTATCATTCTATTTATCTATCTATCAATTTTTCTATTTATCTATCTATCTAAAGGATTATATTTCATAATATCTATTTATATATCCATCTAACTATCTATCTATCGACTTGTCTATCAATATGTCTATTTATGTGTCTATCTATCTATCTAACTATCTATCTGATCTATTTGTATATCTATATTTCTATCTATCTATTTATCGATCTAGATATCTATCATTCATTCTATATGTCTATCTATCAAACTATCTATCTATCTATATGTCTATCAGTATATCTATTTGTCCATTTATCTGGTTATCTATTTGTCTATCCATTTGTCTATTTATATATCTAACTTTAGTCTATCTATCTACCTATATGTTTATCTATTAGTATATCTATCTATTTATCTATATATCTATCTATATGAATCTATTTGTCTATCTATAATCTATCTTTCAATCTATCTATTAATCAATATATATATATATATATATATATATCTCTATATATCTATCAATATATCTATCTGTCTATCTATCTATCTAATTATCTATCTATATATCTATCTATTGATATATATATATATATATGTGTGTGTGTGTGTGTGTGTGTCTATTTATCTATTTATCATTTTGTTTATTTATCTATCTATCTCTCTATGCTATCTATATTTCTATTAATCTATCTATCTATCTATCTATCTGTCTATTTGTATATCTATATCACTATCTTTTTGTCTATCTTAATTCTATATATATATATATATGTCTATTTATATGTCTATCTATCTATCTATCTATTTATCTATCTATTTATCAATCTATTTGTATATCTATCTTTCTATCACACTGTCATATTTAATTTGTCTATTGATCAATCTATCTATTTGTCTATCTATTTGTTAATCAATCTATCAATCTATCTACATATCAATTTGTCTATCTATTTCTCAATCATTTTGTGTATCCATTTGTCTATCTATCTTTCTATCTATCTATTATTCTATCAATCTATTTATCTATCTATCTATCATCTATATGTATAACTATTTCTCAATCTTTCTATCTATCTATATATCTATTTATCTGTCTAATAACTATCTATTTATCTATCTATATATTAGTCTATCTATCTATTAGTCTATATATTAGTCTATTTTTTGTCAATCTATCTATTAATCTATCTATCTCGACATCTATTAGTCTATTTTTTGTCAATCTATCTATTAATCTATCTATCTCGCATTCTATCAGTCTATATATCTGTCTATCTATTATCTATTTATCTATCTATCATTTGTATATAAATCTATATATCTATCTGTCAATCTATATATCTATCTTTTTTTCTTTATATCTATCTTTCTATATATCTATGCATGAATTTTTTTATCTAACTATCTCTCATCAATCAATCTATCTATCTATCTGTCAGTCTGTCTGTTAAATAATCTATCTATCTATCTATATGTATGTCTGTCTGTCTGTTTGTCTATCTATCTATCTATCTAATAATCTATCTTTCTATCTGTCTATCTATTTGTCAATCTATTTGTATATCTATATGTTTATCTATCTATCTATCTATCTATGTTTTTATCTATCTATATGTCTATCATTCAATCAATCAATCTGTCTACCAATCTTCATATCAATAAATCTATCAAGTTATCTATCAATTCTTGTATCAATCTATATATCAATCTATTTAATAAACTATGTGTTAATCTATCTATCTGTCTATCTTTTTATATTTCAATCTATCTATCTATCAATCTATCTATTTGCATATCTACTTATCTATATATCTGTCTATTAAACTATTTACATATCTATCTATATATCTCTCTATCTGTCTGTATATTTATCTATCTGTATGTATGTCTGTCTATCAATCTAACAATCTACCCGTCTGTCTCTATGTCTATCTATCTGTCTATCATTATATCTATCTATTTGTCTATTTATTTCTCTATCTATCTATCTATCTTTCTTTCTTTCAATCTATTTTTTAATCTATTAATTTATCTATTTATCTATCTATCTGTCTGTCAATCTACATTTCTATCTATTTGTCTATCAATCAATTAATCTATCTATCTATAGGTTTAACTTTCTTATTATCTATCTATATGTATATCTATCGATCAAACTATCTATCTATGGACTAGTCTATCAATATGTCTATCTATCTATATATCTATCTATCTATTTATCTATCTATTTGTATATCAATCTTTCTATCAATCTATTAATTTTTATCTGTTTATCTATCTATCTATTTGTCAATCAATCAATCAAAATATCTATCTATCTATCTATCTATATGTTTGTCTGTCTATCTTTCTATTTATCATTCTTTGCATCTTTTTGTCTATCTATCTTTCTATCGATCTATTGGTCTATTAATTTGTATGTCTATCTATTTATCTATCTGTCAATCATTTTATTTATATATCTATCTATCTATCTATCTATCCATCTATCATCTATCTATCTATCTATGTATCTATTAGTCTATATATCTCTTTATCTATCTATCTCTCTATCTGTCTATATATATATATATATATCTATCTATCTATGTATCTATATATCTATCTATCTATCTATTTATATATCTATCTTTTCGTATATAAATTTGTATATCTATTTGTTTATCTATATATCTAACTATCTTTCTATCTAATTTTTTGTCTATCTATTTGTCTATCTATCTGTGTATCTATCTGTCAAACTTTCTATCTATCTATTTATATATATATATATATATATATTTCTTTCTATCTATCTATTTATCTATCTTTCTTTCTATATATCTTTCTATCTATCTGTCTGTCTAGTGATTTTTTTATCTTTCTATCTTTCTGTCTATCTATCTGTCTGTTTGTCTAATCTGTCAATCTATTTGTATATCTATCTATCTATCTATCTATATATCTTTTTGTCTATCTATATGTATATCAATCAATCATTCTATCTGTCTTTCAATCTGCATATCAATCTATCTATCTAGACATCTATCAATTTGTCTATCACTCTATCTATCAATCAATCTATCTATCTATCTATCAATCTATCTATCAATCTATCTATTAATCTATATGTCTATCTATCTATCTATCTATTTGTATATCTATTTTTCTATCTATCTACCAAACTCTTTATCTGTATATCTATATATCTATTTGACTATCTATATATATATGTTTATTTGTACGTATATCTGTCTATCAATCTATTAGTGTATCTATCTATCTCTATATCTTTATCTATCTTCATTATATTTATTTATCTGTCTATCTATTTGTCTACCATTTTTCTATCTATCTATTAATCTACATGTCTATCTATCTATCTGTCTGTTTGTCTATCTATATATCATTCTACCTTTCTATATATTTGCCTATCAATCTTTCTATCGATCTATCTATCTATAGGTTTATCTTTCTTATTATCTATCTATATGTCTATCTATCTATCTAACTATATATCTATCAACTAATCTATTAATATGTCTATCTTTCTATTTATCTTTTTATCTATCTATCTTTCTTTCTATGTGTCTAACTATCCTTCTATATGTATATCTATTTTTCTATCTACCTACCTGACTATCTATCTATATATTCATCTGTATATCTATCTATATGTTTTCCTATCAATCTGTCTATCTACTTGTATATCTATCTGCCTATCTATTTGTCTCACTAGAAGAAAAAGCTCAAATAGCTTGTGAGATTTCCCTAGCTTTATGGGCTTTTCCATCGCTAAAATATAATAACGATGGATTAAAGACGGATTAATGACGTAAATTATTTCAAGCTAGTGTTGGCCATAAAATATTTACGTGAAAAAATATTTTCTAGCAAATTTTTTAATGCCAGAAATTCCCTAGTTATTATATTTTTTTCTTCCTAATTTTAATCATAATTAAGAATATTAATTAATATTTTCCCATGGAATATGAACAACAAAATCCCAAGCTAAATTAGCATGGTAAAAATCCCTATCTATTTTCATTCCAAAGCTATTTTCACAATTTTAGTATATTATAAAAAATTTTATTACATATTTTAAAATGTTATATTAAATTGATAAAAATATTTATATTATAAACCATTTTTTATAATTAATAAAACCCAAAAATACTTCAAAAATTATCATGAATTAATAATTTATAGTTAAAACAAAAATATAACAATGGTATATAATCTTTTAAAACAAAATCATCATCCTTATCATTAGCCGATGCATTTGTGTTAGGCTCTCATGTGTGGTTTTTCTACTGGGACTCTGTGTGTTATCGGTCTCATCAATGCTGCTAATTGTGACTCAATATAAGACATCTACTATTGTATTGCATCTGGAACTGCTAAAAAATTTTTTTTTGAACATCCTCGACAACATTATTATCGACACTGAAATCACGAATCTAAGCTACAATATAATAAACTGATGAAAGGCATACTCTAAACACACAACAAAAGAAACACATGTGAAGGAAAATATTACTTAATTTTTAGATGGGTTGATTGACCAAATCCAACAGCTAAAGCATCTACAACTATAGGTGTCAAATGGATCGGGCCGGCCCGGGCCTGACCCGGGCCCAACATGGTTCAACTGTGCCTAGGTTGAAACGACACGCAATAATATCTTGCCAAGGCCCATGCTAGGCACAACCTAGGCACTAATCGTGTCATGTCGGGCTGAGGGATTCGACCCGCGTGTTGTGCCAGGCATGACATCGATAACCATGCACTGAGCATGGTTATTATGGGAGGGATGATGAGCCTACACCCGACGAGTGAGGCTTGGTGAGGCCCGACGGGCGAGGGTATTGTGTGCCAAACACTAATTTTTTTTAAAAAATCGCCACACATACCTAAACTAGCCAACCCAACCCAAGTCGAACCAACCCAAACCTAGGCAGATTTTGGGCCATGGGCCAGTGCTGTGCCTAGCACAGCATGCCAACCTGATTGGGCCCAAAAATCCTAGACCGGGCCAACACGACCCAACCTATTTTGACACCTTTTTCCCCAACAAATTTATCTCTCAATTTCAAACATTTTATCATTACATTTTCATTCTTTTTAGGGGATGCATATACAAATCATTAATTATCATCGAGCATGTTCTAGTCATTAATCGATGCTTCGTCTACAAAGGCAAATAGTGACTTGCATTTTTTACCGAGAAGATGAAGTATAATTATGAAACAAAAAACAAGAGAGAAAACTAATCAACAAAATTACAAACCAAAAAACTAATTAAATAATATAGTGTACTAGAAGAAGTAATTAGAAACAAATACAAAAATAAGAGCCAACATTCAATGAGAAATTGATTCATGCAGTATTTTCTGGAGATGGGTTCCCATGTCCGAGTCCAACACCATGTTCTTTCCTTTAGTATTAAGGATCAAGACACTCGTTGGAGCCTCTAAGCATCTGACTCTGACACCATCAGCTAACTCAATTTATAATTCTGAGATTCCACACTTGTGTGTCCCATGTTTCCCTAATGAAGATGAATATTTATTCAACATATCCAACAACTCAAACCTAGCAAAATGAGATGATGCCATCAAGTGAATAGATGCATAAAATGATACACAAACCAATTATCAACATTTTTTTAAACAAGAATACTAACACATGGAAATAATAGACACCCAATGTAAGGTGAAATAGAGAGAGAAGCAGCAAAATCAAATGAGAATTAGTTGGGCGAACAAATGGAGCAAAATGGAAGAAAAAGAAGGGATCTTTGCCTGTCCTTCATGCACCATTGTTGTTGTAGTTGAGCAACAAACACCAGCATCCACCACAAATAAAACCTAAATAACTAGGAAAAAAACCATAAGAAAAGCAAAACAAAGAGAGATGATATAGTGAGTGCACCTCCTGTGAATAACCGTGCATGTGTCATTCCAAACGAGCACTTTTTGAAGGCAACATTATGACACCCCATCCAATTGGGTCCCATTCCATTCCATCATATAATATAATGTGTAAAAAAATAAATTTTTTCAATATACCTATACAGTTTTTTTTCATTTTATTTCCTCAGTGGAATTAAAATATATAGTCTATTATTAAAGCCACAACTAGCTTCTCTTCACATGTGTGATCTCGCATATGGATCTGTCATCTATCTTGGACCTGTACCTGAAAGAGGTTCCGCAACGGAGTGAGCAAAGCTTAGTAAGAGTAAACTCTTACGAGGCTACTCCCTTTCTAATTGCATGTAAAACATTATGGATATATATCAATACTCACTCAAGTATAATATTTACATGAATGCAATTATAGATGAAATGTTTATATGTCAATATTCCTAAGTCCCATTGGCTCCCTTACACATGTCGAAGCCAAGTGTGACATATTTTATATATATAGGTGTGTGTATGTTTATATATATATATATATATATATATCTATAAAAATATTTATTTTTTGAAATTATTCCAAAAAATATGGACCTCTTCCGAAAAACATATTGGGCATTTCTCCGAACAAAATATACTTTTCTTAGATTTACTCCGAGAAATATGGACCTCCTCCAAAAAACATATTGGACATTTTCTGACAAAATATTTTTCTCCTTTGATATTTTCAAAAAACTACCATGTAACTCAGCTTAGACATTGTCTCAATTTGAGTTTGCAAATTTATATTAGTCATGCTCCATAAAAATACCGCGTAACTCAGTATGGGCATTATCCTAATTTGATTTCGCCAAATGCAATCCATATATATATATATAATGCACCCACTGATTTATATGGAATTTTTTCGTGCATATGAAATGTAATTATGTCATTTATGATTAAATCATATTTCAGACACAACTATAACAATCCAAACCCAATTCTCCTACACTAAATTTTACTAAATGAAATATAGAAACTTTTCATCAATTTACCATTTTCAATGATATTTTTAATAATTTGAATTGAAATATAAAACATGATCGTTTATGGCCTTTAAATAGAAAGAAATTCTAATATGAGAAAACCACTACTTTCTATAAAATTTCATTGAAACTTTATAAATTTGATATCAAACTGAAGATCTTGTCACGCAGTGCAATTTTAGTTCTTGGACTATTCTATTCCAAGTACATAATAATCTGTTACGATAAAAATAAAATCAATGGATTATTTATATTTATTTCCTTTGCACAGTGATATATATATATATATATATCTCTCTCTCTCTCTAAAAGTATATTTCTATTTTTCTTTCCTCGTCAAGCATCATCCCATTTTCCAGATTCCTGGCATTTATTTTATTTTATTTTATTTTATTTTATTTAAAAAATTATTATTATTATAATTTTTTTTAATTTTTTTTAATTTTTTTTACACATGACCACGCAAGGTCTAGCCACGTGATGACGTAGTGGTGTGGTCTTCAGTTTCTATTTTTTTTTTATTTTTTAATTTATTTATTTATTCAAATAATTATTTAAATAAATAAAAAAAAATAAATTCTGACTTCCTCAATATTTGATGAAATTTATCACCATAGCTATATTTTCTAAACTGAATTCAATAATAAAATCTATTTTATCATCAGTGTTCTAAAATTTTTAGCATATTTTTTATTGCAAAATTACTATTTTGCCCAATTTTTTCTAGAAACAAAGTCATATTATTTATTTTTTTCATTTTTTTCGGATTTCACAAGCACCGCGGTCATTACTCGTATTAGATTCTAGCCCTGTCGCTTCTTCCTAATCTACAACTCGTATCTCTAGCACTTCCCACTCCATCATAAACATGTAGTGAGCAATTAATCTCCCTCTCCTCTCTCTCCATCATAAACAATCGAGATTAGCATCAATCGAGAGTTTTCATAGAGCAACAACAATCCAACAACACATCCTCCTCCACAAGTTCATGTGATAAAATAGAAAATAAAAAACTATGCTAGATATAAATAAATTAAATTTAATATTTTTCATTAGACACTTAACTTTTAACATCTACTGTAGTAGTTAAATAGTGATGGAACCATGAAAGAAGTGGCCACTTTCATAACAACTATATAGTTTTTACTAGCTTGATTATACATGGAAAATCACTCTCTTTGATACATATAAAAAAAGAAAACAACAAACATAACCCACATGTTGCACACACTTCACCATGGCTACATCAAACATACACATAGTGCACGTCCAATACATGACGAACACATGCACGTTCACTGCACCACGCACACACTGTGCACTTCCAGGATGTTATGCACCATGGCTGTGCATCCACGGCACCAAATCTCATGGCATCGTTGCCAGCTGGACCATGCACCCACTAACACTAAGCCACATGCTGGAAAATAGTTAAAACATTCTTACCCATATTTTTTTCTTTCCTCCATTTGCAAAGTGTATATTTTTTTTTGCCATTTATTCTAGAAGGATAATTGTAGTATCAAAGGTTTTGATTGTGATGGAGTTGAAGCGGCCTTTTTGTCTCCCAAGATGGTTCAATTTTCACAGTCATATAATGACCATGGAAGTGAGCCTGATTATCAAAAAATAAATCATTAGTAAAATACAATTAATGGGAACAAAAATAATTTGTAAAAGCAATAATTGTTTATTTTATGACCATTCTACAATTTTTTACTCATCACATTTGCAATGGGATAAGAATAAATCAACATTCTATGATTATTATTCCTTTTAAGATGTGACATTAAAAAAAGAATGGCCATCCTCACTACTAGCTCCAACTTAAAAAAATAGGCTTTTATTAGTTAAATGAAATTACGAATATTTGGCTTACCAGCAAGAAATGCAATAGCACATTTGCAATGTCTCTCATATCTTTATCAAGAAGAGTATTTCTTGTTTTTAAATCCTTGTGAATAATTGCACGAACATGGTCCATATGAAGAAACTTAATCCTTGAAAAGGCAAATAATATAATTTTTTTAACAGCATATGCTTGCAAAATAAATCAAACACTGATAAGAACTTTAAAAACATCTTTTTGCAGCATCTTCTGCAATCTCGAGCTGCTTGATCTAATTAATACATTCTCCATTTGTGAACTGGCCTATCAATGTTACATGCATCAATGACTACCTCAGTTGATATCGATTGAATTTTATATAAGATTTTAGTTACCATAAATATGCTCCTTCAATGTTCCATTGTGCACAAACTCATGAACAAGCATATTGCCTCCCTCATGACAATATCCAATGAATTGCACTAAGTTTCTGTGATGTATTCTTGAAAGTAAAGTCATCTATAAAAGATATTTAAATGCTCCAAAACAAAATTAGCAGCTACAATTTTTTATTAAGAAGAAAGAATACATTTTTGCATTGTGAGTTAATCTAGTAGTTGTCATAGATAAAACAATAAAATGCTTGATTATGTTTTTTTTTGTTGAGATATATCTCTAGTTTGTATATAGTTTAGTCAATGAGCTGCTCATAGTGTTCAGGGTGCTCCAATCTCATGGTTTATATTTAATCACGAATCATGGTTAATAAAGTCACGTTATTTCATTTTTACTTTCTAACCTGATATCATAGACCCTGACCATTAGAGCTTTAAAAAAATAAAAAAAAGAATAATTTTTCTTAGAGAAAGAAACAGTGAAATGCTGGTTAAGAAGAGTCATTGTTCAACTTGTTGTTTGAACCGTAAAAGAGCCTAAGGGTGAAAGCTATAAAAAACAAGAGAATTATCAAAGATATAAACTTATTCCATGGAAGATTTGCTAAGGAAAATGATATGAAATTTGAGAGTAAGAACAATCATAATACATATTCTATTTTTATCATTTATTATAAATTAAAGTTGAATGACACATAAACATTAAGCCCATGAATACATGAAATTCATCCATTATATGCATGAAAATGAATAGAAATAGTACATTAGTTTGCATAAAACATTTAAAACATTATCACGATGATTTCTCCATTAGTTGGATTGGGATGAGGATATTAGACTTATTCATCTCCATGATGCACCATTCATGACCATCTAATCCAACATAAAATGTGCCTTTTCCAAATGGAACATGATGTTGAGCTCACACTGACCATTAAGAAATCACAAATCAAAAAAACTTAGTTAAATTACTTCACGTGAAGAATTGAAAGATGAGGCAAATAAGTTCATCATGTTGTAGTTCAACCCTACCACATTCTCAAAATGATAATCCATTTTTTTGACCAAAAGATGTATGAATTCTAAAATTCCAAGCTCATTCTTCAACATGTATGATTCTAGTCACTAATATCATTGCTCATTTAATAGCCAATTAAATGAGCAACAAAGATCTAGGTTGAGTATTTTTAGCCAACTAAATCAATGTGAGCAACCAAACCCACTGAGATATTAGTTTTACCTAACTTAATTTCCAATTAAAATAGTAAATATTTTGGCTTAACCCAAAATATTATCTCTAACACAAGCATAATAAAGTGTCAAAACTTCCATCATCTGTAAACTCTTTTGAATCATACACCAGAAAATATATGATTTTCTTTTAATTAAATTGTTATAGAATAAATTAGTGTAGTGAATACACAAGCCTTGGTTAAAAGAAAAGTTTCCTAATGAAACTAATGAAGAAAAAATTAGTGCAGTGAATACACAAGCAATGATAATCATCTATTATAATTAGAAGCAAAACTTGTATTCAATCTATACACTCTTACTTTTAACAAATATTGTGTTAATCATCTATGTGTGATTGTGTATTATTAAAATAATCATAAGAATTTAGCTTGGACAATTAATTTGGCTAACTCTCGCTCAAGTAGTTTTCATACATGATTAACACTAATGTTATTTACTTTGGCTTAAAAATCAGAAGGATTTTACCATAGTCTATCTGTGAGTGTGTGTATTTGTTTGGTGTATTCAATCTATACACACTCACACTTAGTAGTCTTCAACTTTTTTTCTACCATAATATCACAAAAATAGTTATTAATTTACTATTATTAGATATGAAAGCCTGTCTTTGCAAGTTTCAAGTAAGTTTAAGAAAAACTAGTTTAAATATCATTTTAAGTTGCTAGTAATAATATCTTTATGTAACACTCAAAAGAAATTCATTTCTAATTATTTCTAGATGGCATTTTGCCAAAATTTAGCTTAACACAAAATATATTAAGTCTATCATCATTTTAAATTATCATCATTTGACTATTTATGAAACACTCATAACCAATTGACTATCGATTCATATGGATGCACATACAGAGTTAATAATAATTAAATTTTAATTATTAATGGATTTCACTTTTAGTTAATCATTTTAACTTTTGACTATAATCTAAATAGCTAATTCAAATTTCTAATTTTAATGAAATTTGTCACACTTATACATGATATATTGTGGCTATAATCAGCATCATATATTTATAATTGTCATGAAGGTTAACTTTTAAATAGTTTTTAATATTCAACTTAATTAAATCACTTAAAAGTTAGATCACTAATGAAAATAGATGTGTTAAGGATCTATAAAAAATATCAAACTATTAATAGAAAATAGGCCTAGTTAAATTTTGAATTTCCAGTTACTTGACTTTTTAAGGATATTATAGTTAAGACTGCCAATAGTTGGGTATATCTAGTTTATTTGGTTTTAATTTTGGATTCATTTGTTTTAATTTAAAAATAGTAATATATAATTATTATTTGAATTCTATATATTTTAATTTTTAGTTATTATAATTTTTTAGTTTTCTATTCTTTTTACAGTTGAGAAGCATGATAGACCAGAATGTCATTATCAAATAATTATTCACTATCAATTTTAAATAAAACTATGTATATAAACAAAGAAAATTCCTATTTTAATAATATTATTTGGGGGCTACGTCTATCAAATTGTGCATGAAGAAAAATTAATAATGACATAAATTTTAAGAGACAATCAAAACAAAAGCCATAAATATTGTGTTTTTATTCTTTTATTATAGAAGCAGAAAATAATAAGCATACTTTTTTTTACAGGACAAAGATATGATAGAACTTGAATTTAAAAAATTATAGTACCTTACTCTTCAACTAGTCTTTTTATTCTTTTTATCATCCTATTTTACTATTAAAATAGGAGTAATTTCTTTTCATATTAAAAATTAGAATACCTCTATTAATTTTTTACTAATAAAAAATTATAGTACCTTGCTCTTCATTTTTATATTTGTAATACATAAAACCGTAAAAAAATAATCATTAAAAGAACAAAGTTTACACTACCCAATTGTTGTTTCACTCATGGTGGAGAGTCAAAATTATACAAGTAATGTGAAAACAGAAGAAAGAAGAAGAAAACTTGGGGGAAAATGAAAAACGACATAAAAACTGATTAATCTTTATAAACCAAACTCCACCAGTGAAAATAAAATTGAGAGAAAGAGAGAGAAATGTAATTAGTATTCTAAATGAGAAGAACATTGATAATTTTACTTGGTTATAAGAAGAGGTAGAATTGTAAATTTCTCTAGTTTTTCTTCTACTCTCTTTGCAAAGATCAGAAATATAGTTTTAGTGATTGAATGCCCTAGCATTTTTTTATTTCAAGGAAACTAAAATTTAAAAAATGGTTATAAATATAAAAAAAAAAGACAAAAATAAAAAAGTAAAATAAAATTATAAAAATTTATTTATTTAAATTTAATATATGAAATAAATTTTTATTTAACCATAAATGAAATTATTTCATAAATAAATAAATTTATGGTTAATAGTTTATGAAATTTTAATGGTTATTTTTTTAATATTATTTATAAATTAATGAAATGAATTTCTGAAATAAAAAAATTTACTAATGATTATAAAAATGAAGAAAAAATAATAATAATACTAATAACCATGACAACTAATAATTGATAATCAAATTTTCATATTATTTAATTTATTAAAAAACATATTATTTAATATAACTAAGAATAAATTATATAAATGTATATCCATACAAAATTTATAACATTTCATATTATTTATAATATATGGATAAATTTATAATATTATTTCATAAATAAAAAAAATAATATGATATTATAAAATCATAGTTTATATATATATATATATAATTGGTTATAAATTTTTAAGAATTCATATTATTCTTTATGAATATAATATGAAATAAATTTAAAGGCATAAACCATATTATTTGATATAATTTATAATTTATAAAATTCCAAAAATTACTTAAAGTAATAAGATCATTAAAGTGAGAGAGAGAGAGAGACAAGAAGAAAGAGGGAGGGAGGGGGAGAGAGAGACAAGAAGAGAGAGGGAGAGGGAGAGAGAGGGGGAGAGAGGGAGAGAGTGGGGGGGAGAGGGAGGAAGAGAGAGGGGGAGAGGGGGGAGAGAGGGAGAAAGAGGGAGGGAGGAGGGGGAGAGAGAGGGAGAGAGAGAGGGAGGGAGAGAGGGAGAGGGAGGGAGAGAGGGAGAGGGAGGGGGAGAGAGAAAGAGGGAGAGAAAGAGGGAGAGGGATGGAGAGAGAGAGAGGGGGAGGGAGAGAGAGAGAGATGGAGAGGGAGAGATAGGAGGGATAGAGAGAGGGAGTGATAGAGAGAGAGAGAAAGATAACAAACAAAAAAGAAAAGAGCAAAGAAAATAGCTAGAGAAAGAGAGAGTGGCATAGAAAGAATGAGAGAGGGAGAGAGAGAGAGAGGGAGAGAGACATACAGTGTATTGTTAGTGTGAAGAATTACATAAAAGAAAGTAAAAAATTTTCTTCTCTACAAACCTATCATATATTATATCTTTTGTCATACAGAGGCTCATATAAAAGCCTAAGGCCCATGGGCTGGGATTAGGTTAGAGTTAGACCCTTATTTCAGCAGCATGATATATCTGACAAATGGACAATCTGAGGCTATGTGATTACATATTGGTGATATTATATCTTTTGCCTTTTAATTTCATTACTGTGACAAATTATTATTATCCCATTTATACTTGACATATGACACAAAACTTCACTATCAACATAAATAAGAATTGTGAAGATTATTTAAATCTAAGAAAATATCTCTAAAAACTCTTAGAGGAAAACTTGGAAGACAAGCCATGAGCCAGGCTTGCGCATCAAAGTTCGCACCCTGCCTCCCTACAACCATAAATCTCTCTCGGTCCCAAGGTTTATAAAAGGGATGCTTTTCTCCACCACCCTCTACAGCACCATGCTCTCGTGCAGCTTTCTTAGAATATTTCTTCTCCTCTCTGTGTGCGTGCACTAATGATTTTGATCGCTTAGCTTCATTGTATCCATCCATCAACCTTGTAGCTTCTACTACCATATGGTTCCTCTCTTGGTTCGAAGAAAGCACTGTCGCTTCATTGTATGCATCAATATAACCGTAGAATAGTTCATCATCATACACAAATTCATGCAATTCCAACCACTAGTGGTTCTTGCATATTGGTGAATCAAAAAATATCTCACCTTTTCTTTACTCTTGTGGCTAGATCAGATGGGGTATCCATCCAACCACTAGCATTACCATGACCATCCTTGGAGCCTTTGGTGAAATTTGTAAACCAGGTCTAATGGAAGAATATAAATAAGCTGGGCAAGATATGAATTTAGAAAAAACAAACACCAGAATCAAAACACACAATCCTGCATTAAGATAATTGATGAACAATAGAAAAGATAGAAAACATACCAAAAATCAATAAGAATCTCATGGTTGAAAAAAATTTTTTTACTATAATATTAGTATATGATGTATACGTGTCAAAGAGAGAGGCGGAGAAGATAGCTAGGGTGTCTTGCTCTCTGGACAACAAGATGAGTGTTTTTGCAATTTTAAAAAATAACAAAATATTTTAATTTTTCATTATCAAAACATTAATTAAACAATAAATATATAAAAAACATAAAGACTCATATTTTTTTAATTATCAAAATATTATCAACAAGTATCTGTCAAATAATATGACTATCTATCTATCTATATATCTATCTATCTAACTTTCTATATATCGATATATCTATCTATATATCTGTCTATCTGTTTGTATGTCTATCTATCCATCTATCAATCTTTCTATCTAATTTTCTATCAATTTGCCTGTTAATTTGTTTTAATCTATCTATCAAACTATCTATCAATCCGTCTATCAAACTATCAATGCATTAATCAATCAATCTATCTATCTATCTATTTCTCTAACTATCTTTCTATCTATTTATCTATCTATATGTCTATCAATCCATATATCTATCCATCCATATATATATATATATATATATTTGTCTATCTATCTATCTATCATTCTAACTATATGTTTATCAGTCTATCTATCTATCTATCTATTTATATATCTATATGTCTACCACTTGTATATCTATTTGTCTATCTAGCTGTCTATTTATCTGTCTATATATCATTCTAACTATTTGTCTATATATTTTTCTATCTATCCATCTGTCTATCTATATATCATTCTATCTTTCTACCTACCTATTTACCTACCTATCTATCTTTCTATCTGTCTATCTAACTATATATATATATCTATCTGTCTTTATATTTGTCTATTTTTCTAAAATTCTATCGATCTATTTGTCTATCTCTATGTCTATCTATCTATCTATCTATATATTGATCTATATATATTTCTATTTATATTATATCTATCTATCCATCTATTTATTAATCTTTCTATCAAACTGCCTCTCAATCTATCTATCAATTTGTCTATCAATCTTTTTATCAAATTATCAATCAATCAATCAATCTAATTATCTTTCATTATGTACATCAATATGTCTATCAATCTTCTATCAATTTGTCAATCAATCTATCTATCTATATATCAATCAATCTATTTATTTGTTTATTAATCTGTTAATCAATTTTTCTATTAAACTATTTATTTATATGTTTACTTGTCTTACTTTTATTACTCTATCTATCTTTATATTTGTTTGTTTGTATATTAGTCTATATAAATATATGTTTGTAAATCTATTAGTTTGTCTCTTGATCAATCTACTTGCCTGACTATCTGCCTACCTGGCTACCTACCTTTATATCTATCAGCATGTCTATCTATGTGTCTATGTATCTATTTGTCCATCTATTTGTCTATCTATCTATTTGTTTATCTATCTATCTATCTATCTATTTTTCTATCTATCTATCTATCTATATGTCTGTATGTCTATCTGGCTGTCTATCTACTTATCTATATATCTATCTATATATCTATCTATCTATCTATCTATCTAACTATCTATGAATATCTATATCGTTTTCTCTGGCTTTCATCCTATCTATACTATCTATATATCTTTCTAACTAACTATCAATCAATCAATCTATCTATCTGTTTATCTATCTATTTATCTAATAAATCTATCTATATATTTATAAATCTATATGTCTATTAATTTGTCTATCTATCTACCTATCTATTTGTCTATTTGTCTATTTATCTATTTATATATTTATCTATCTAATTATCTATCTATCTATCTATTTAGCTATCCATCAATCTATCAATCTATATATAAAACTATCAATCTATCTTTCAATCTATCAATCATTATGTCTATGAATTTGTTTATCAATCTAACTATTAAACTATATATATGTGTGTGTATATATATATCTGTCTATTTGCCTATCTATCTATAAATTTGTATTTCTTTTTATCTACCTATCTATGTGTCAATCTATTTTTCTATCTATCTATCTATTTGTCTATCTATCTGTATATCTATGTCTATATATTTGACTTTCTACTTGTATATCTTTCTATCTATCTATCTTTCTATCTATCTATGGATCTATCTAACTGTAATCTATTTTTCTATCTATCCATTTGTCAATCTATCCATTTTTCAATCTATTTGTCTACATATAAGTCTATCTATTTTTCTATATATTTATATATCTTTATTTCTACCTATTAATCTTTATATCTATCAATCTATCTGTATATCTATCTCTTTATCTATTTGTCTATCTATTATTTATCTCTCTCTATCTATCTATATGTTTGTCAGCCTATGTATCTATCTATCTTTCTTCAATCTGTCTATCTATCTATTTTTCTTTCTGTGTATCTATCTATCTATCTATCTAACTATCAATATGTCTATATATTTTTATATCTATCTATTTGTCTAAAAATTACACAATCTATTTTTCTATCTATCTATCTATCTATTTATCTGTCTGTCTGTCTATCTATCTATCTATCAATCTGTCTATCTATATGTCTATGTATTAATCTATCAATCTATATATATATATATATATATATATATATATATATATATATATATATATATTATTAAGTCTATCAATTATCTATTAATCAACCTATCTATCAGTCTATCAATCTTTCTATATATCCGTCTATAAATCTATCTATCAATCTATATATTAAATTGTGTAATAGTCTATATTTTAGTCTAACTATTTGTCTGTCTATCTATCTATCTATAGATTAATCAAACTATCAATCTATTTATGTTTATGTATATCTATCTATCTAACTATCTATTTATCTATCTGTCTATCTATCTTAAATCTATCTATTTATATGTCTATCTATAGGTTTATCAAATTAAATTTTGATCTATATATCTATACACACACACACACACACACACACACACACACATATCTATCTGTCTATCTATATGTCTATCTATCTATCTATCTCTCTATGTATATATCTATTTATTTTTCTATCTATCTATTTATATATCTATCTACGTGTCTATCTATTTGTGTAATAATCTATTGTTTATCTATCTATATATCTATCTGTTTGTCTGTCTGTCTTTATATTTGTCTACCTATTAGTCTTATAATTTGTTTATCTTTATATCTTTCTCTCAATTAGTCTTTTAATCTATCTATCAATCTGTGTATCTAATACTCTATCAATTTGTATATCTATCTTTCTTTCAATCTATCTATCAATCTCTATATTAATTTGTCTATTAATCTATCTATCTTTCTGTCTATTAATTTATATATTAATCTATCTATCAGTCAATATATCTTATTATCAATTTGTATATCATCTATCTATAATCTATGTATCTATCTATATGTTTATCTATCTATCAATCTATCTCTCTTTCTTTCTCTTTATCTATCTATCTTTTCGTCTAACTATCTATTTGTAGATCTATTTATCTCTTAATATGTCTATTAGTCTATCTGTTTATCTATTTATATAAATATTTGTCTATCTATCATCTTTCTTTTTTTATATCTATCTATCTATCTATATATCTATTTATTTATATTTTTATCTATTTATCTATCTATATATCTATATATTTATCAATAAAACAATGAATATGTCTAGTTTTCTAATTATCTATATGTCTATTTACTTTTTTTATATCTACCTATCTATCTATCTAAGTATCTATCTATCTGTGTATATATCTATCTGTCTATCTGTCTATCTATCTATCTATCTATCTCTCTATTTGTCTAAAAATCTGTCTATCTATTTTTCTATCTATATGTATATCTATTTATCTAACTATCTCTTTATCTTTCTATGTGTCTATCTATCAATCTATCTATATATCTGTCAATCTATATATCTAGGTATCTATATAACTATCAACCTGTGTTTCAATATGTGTATCATTCTATCTATCATTCTATCTATTAATCTATCTATAAATCAATCTATCAATCTATTTATCAATATGCCTTTCAATCTATGTATCATTTAATGTATCAATCTATCTATATATTTATCTATCTATCAATCTATCTATCTATCTATCCATCTATTTGTTTATCTATCTTTCTATCTATTTTCCCATCAATCAAATTATCTTTCTATATATTTGTCTATCTATATATCTATCAATCTATCTATCTAACAATATTTTTATCTATATATATATATATATCAATTAATCTATCTATAAATTTGTCAATCAAAATATCTGTCTATCTATCTATCTATCTAATTGCCTGTCTTTGTGTTTGTTTATTTTTTTATATTGTCTGTCTATTTATTTGTCTGTCTAAAAACTATTTATCAATCTATCTATAAGTCTATTGTCTATTTAATAGTCTATATATCTTTCTCTCTATTTTACTATCTATCTATCTATCAATCATTCAATCAACCTATATATCTATCTATATTACTTTTTGTCTGTTTATGTATCTATCTATATGTCTGCTTATCTATCAATATATCAATACAACTATCTTTCTATCTATCCATCTATTTATCAGTCTATCTATGAATCTATCTAATAATATATCTATTAATCTATCAATCTAACTATCTATCTTTCTCATTATATATCTATATATCTATATGTTTATCTATCTTCCTATCTATCTCTTTATCTATCTATTTGTCTAATAATTTATCGAACTATGTGGTTATCTATCTACCTATCTATTTGTCAATCTATCGGTCAATGTATCTATCCATATATCTATCAATATATTATTTTGTTTATCTATCTATCAATCTATAACTCTATCAATTAATATCTCTATCAATTTGTCTATCTAAATGTCTATCAATCTGTCTATCAATAAGTCAATCAATATGTTTGTTAATCAGTCTACCAATCTATATATAAATATGTCTATCAAATTATCTATCTATCTAACTAACTACCTATTTATGTGTCCGTTTGTTTTTTATTTTGTCTATCTATCTAAAAACTATTTATCATTCTATATATAAGACTATGAGCATGTCTAATAGTTTATCTATCTATCTATGTTATTATCTATCTATCTATCATTCAATCAACCTATCTATCTATTTATCTATCTATCTTACTTTTTGTCTATCTATGTATCTATCTATATGTGTATTAATCTATCAATATATCAATACAGCTATCTTTCTATCTATCCATCTATTTATTAGTTTGTCTATGAATCTATCTAATAATATATCTATGAATCTGTATATCTATTTGGCTATTAAACTATCCATCTATCTGTCTTTCAAACTATCTATCTAACTATCGATATATTTATCTATCTTCCTATTTATCTGTTTATCTATCTATTTGTCTAATAATATATAAAACTATCTGTTTATCTATCTACCTATCTATCTATTGATCTATCTGGCAATCTATCTATCCATCTATCGATCTATTATTTTGGTAGTCTATCTAAAAATCTATCACACTATCTATTAATATCTTTATCAATTTGTATATCTAATTGTCTATCAATTTGTCTATCAATTTGTCTATCAATAAGTCTATAAATATGTCTATTAATCAGTCTATTAATCTATCTATAAATATGTCTATCAAACTATCTATCAATCTATTTATCAATAAATCTGTAAGTCTATCTATCTATATTTCAATTTATCTATCAATCTATATATCTATCTATCTATTTTTCTATCTATATATCTATATATCTATCTATCTATATTATTATCTATCTATCTAACTATCTATCTATTAATGTATTTATCTTTGTATCTATATGTCTATCTATCTATCTATCTACATATCTGTCTGTCTTTCTGTCTGTTTATCTATCAATTATCAATCTATCTATCAAATAGTTTATCATTCTATATACTAATCTATATATCAAATTTTCTATCAATCTATCTATTAATTTGCATATCAATCTGTCTATGTATATATATATGTCTTTGTATAAATCAATCAATCAAATTACTTTCTATCTATCTATATTTCATTATGCGTTTCTATCTATGTTTTTGTCTCTCTATCTATCATTCATATGTATATCTATCTGTTTATTTGTTTGTCTGTCTATTTGTCTGTTTGTTTATCTATTTATCATAATTTTTTATCTATCTGTCGATCTTTCATTTTGTCTATCTATCTATTAATCTATCTATCTTATATATATATATATATATATATATATATATCTTACTTTTTTTGTCTATAATATGTATATCTATCAATTAAATAATCAATCTATATATCTGCTTATCTTTTTATAAATCTATAAATCTATTTGTGTGTGTATGTATGTATCTATCTATCTTTTTATCTATCTGTCTGTCTGGTTGTTTATCTATTTGTCTATCTAATAATCTATCTAGCTATTTATCTATCTATCTAACTATCTATCAATCAAAATATTTGTTTATCCTTCTATCTCTTTATCTATCTATCAATCTATCTATCAAAATATCTATCAATATATCTATCAATCAATCTATCAAATTGTCTATCAATCTATTTATTAATCTGGCTATCAATATATATATATATATATCTATATATCTATCTATCAATCAATTTGTAAATCTATATATCTATATATATGTATTTCTTTCTATGTGTGTATCTCTCTTTCTATATCACAATCTGTCAGTCTATATATATATATATAGATATGTCTATCTGTATATATATATATATATATATATGTCTATCTGTATATATATATATATATATATATATATATGTTTATCTATCTGTCTATTTGTTTATATTTCTATCAATCTTTTTTTCTATATATTTGTCCATCTTTCTTTCACTCTACCTTTATATTTATCGATCTATCTATCTATATATCAATATATCTATCGATCATTCTATTTGTCTATCTATATGTATATCTATCAATTATATAATCAATATATAATCAACCTATCTTTCTATAGATAGATAGATATATTAATAAATAGATAGATAAATAAATAGAAAGATAGATAGATATATATTTATTTGTCTGTCTATATATCAATTTGTCTATTTTTGTGTCTATATATCTAAATATCTATCTATCTGTCTATCTGTTTGTTTGTTTGTATATCTAAAAATCTATATATCTATCTAACTTTCTATCTAGATTTCTATCTATCTATCTAACTATCTGTCTATGTATCTATCAATATATCTATATGTTAATTTATCTATTTGTCCATCTATTTATCTATCAATCTATCTATTGTCTATGTGTTTGTTTTCCTATTTATATGTATATTTATCTATCTATCTATTTATCTATCTATTTTTCAATCTATTAATCTACCTATTTATCTATCTATCTAACTTTCATTCTTTCTATCACTCTATCAATATATCTACCTATATTTATGTATATCTATTTGTCTATCTATTTCTATATCTATCTATTTTTCTATCTATATGTCTATCCATTTGTATATCTATCTGTTTATCTATTTTTCTATCTATCAATCATTCTATCTATCTTTCTGTATATCTATCTATTTGTATATCTATATGCCTATCTATTTATCTTTATATCTTTCTCTATATCTATCTATATATCTATCTTTCTTTCTTTCTATTTGTTTATCTATCTATCTATCTATCTATCTGTCTGTCTGTTTGTCTATCTGTCTACCTGTCTATCTATCCGTCTGTCTTTCTGTCTGTCTATCTGTCTATCTATTTATCTATCTACCATTCTATCTGTCTATATTTTTGTCTATCTATTTTTTATCTATCTATTTATCTATGTGTGTATCTATCAATCTATCACTCTATCTTTCTATCTATCTATTTATATATTTGTTTATTTATATGTCTATATATCTGTCTATATAACTTTATTTCTATCTGTCTTTCTATTTGTCTATCTATATGTCTATATATCTGTCAATCAATCTATCTATATATCTGTCTATCTATATGTATATTTTTCTATGTTATAATCTATTGATCTATCTATATATCTATAGGTATATCTTTCTGTCTATATATCTTTCTAGATATTTGTTTATCGATCAATCTATCTATATATCTATAAATCTATCTATCTATTTATCAATCTATCTATCTATTTATAAATCTATCTATATATCTATCAACCTATGTATCAATCTCTTTATCAATCTGGCTATCAAACTATCTATCAAATTGTATATTAATCTCACTATCTATCTATCTATTTGTTTGTCTATCTAATTATTTATCTATTATTTATCCAGCTATCTACCTATCTATTTATTGCTCAATATAACTATCTGTATATCCATCTGTCTATTTATCTACCTATGTATCTGTCTATCTATCTAACTTTCTATCTAACTATCAATCAATCTATATATCTATCTATCTAATTATCTATCTATCTATCTATCTGTATGTTTATCTATCTATCTATCTATTAATCTATCTATTTGTGAATCTATATATCTATCTGTCTGTCTATCAATTAATTTGTCTATTGATCTGTCTATCTATCTGTCTGTCTATCTATATATCTACTTATCTATCTATTTGCCTATCTTTCTACATATCTATCTATTTGTCTATCTGTCAATCTATCATTCAATCTATCAGTATATCTATCTACATATCTATCTATCTATTTATCTATATATCTATCTATCTCTCTCTCTCTTTCCCTATCTTTTCTTTGTCAATCAATCAATCTATCTATATGTCTATCTATCTATCTATATGTCTATCTATCTATCATTTTGTCTGTCTATATGTCTATATATATATATATCTGTCTATCTATTTGTCTATCTATCTATATATCTGTATGTGTATCTTTTTTTATATGTTCATCTTTCTATCTATTTAACTATCTATCTATTTGTCTAACTATCTTTCTAACTATCAATCTATTTTTCCATCTATCTAAAAATCTATTTGTCTATATATCTATCTATCTATATATCTAACTAAATATCTATCTATCCGGCTGTCTGTCTACCAATCTATCTGTCTATCTATTTGTCTATCTTTTTGTCTATCTATCTGTCTATTTATTTGTCTATCTATCTTTTATATTCTATCTATCTATCTATCTTCTATATTCTATCTATATATCTATCTATCTATCTATGTATCTGCCTATTTATATGTCTATCAATGTATATGTCTATTTATGTCCATATAACTATCTATCTACTATCGATATATCTATCTATATAATTGGCCATCTACCTTCTATGTATCTATCTATTTATATATATATCTATCTATCTATCTATTTCCCTAAATATCTATCTATCAGTATATTTATTTATCTATCAATTTGTCTATTTAACTGTTTATCTATATGTCACTCTATGTGTCTATATATTTGTCTATTAATCTATGTATCTATCTATTTATCAATCTGTCTATATATATATATATATATATATATATATATATATATATATATATATATCTATCTATCTAATTTTTAATCTATCTTTCTATCTATATATCTATCTATGTATCTATCTATCTATCTATGTGTGTGTGTGTGTGTGTGTGTATCTGTCTGTCTATCTATCTATTTATATGTCTATCTATCTGCCTATAAATCTATCTATCAATATGTCTATCTATTTATCTATCTATCTACCGATCTAACTATCAATCAATCTGTCTATCTATTTATGTGTGTGTGTGTGTCTATCTAAATGACTATCTATTTGTTTATCTTTCTGTCTATTTTAGTGTCTAGTTATCTTTCTATCTATTTGCATATATATATAACTCTAAATCAAAATGTCTACCTATCTATTTATGGGTATTTTTTCTATCGATATATCTGTCTATGCATTTATCAAATTATAAATATATCTTTCTACCTATCTATCTATCTTTCACTTTCTCTCTATTCATCTATTAGACTATTAGTATATCTATCTTTTTGTCTATAAGGCTATATATCTATCTTTAAACATTTATATATATATGTATCTACTTGTCTATCTTTATACAATATGTTTATCTTTCTATTTATCTATCTCTCTATCTATCTTTCAATCTATCTTTCAACCTACCTTTTAGTATATAAGTATATTAGTCGATGTGTCTATCTATCTATCTATCTATCTATATTTCGATGAATCTATCCTTCTGTCTAACTAATTATATGTCTTACTATCTATTTGTCTATCTGTCTACATATCTATCTATCAATCTATACGTCAATATGTTTATCTATCTATCTATTTATTTGTCTATCTATCTATCTATCAGTCTATTTGACTATCAATCTATATGTCTATCTGTTTATCTATCTATATGTCTATATACATATCTATCTATCTATCAACATATCTATCTATCAACAAATAGATAAATATGTTAGACAGATAGATATCTATCTATCTGTCTTACTATCTAACTATCTTTCTATCTTTCAATCTATTAGTCAATATGTTTATTAATCTATATATATATATATATATACATCTATCAATATGTATATCTATCTATTAGAAAGTTTCTATCTATCTATCTATGTATCTATCTATAAGTCTATCTATCTATCTATAAATGTGTCAATCGATTGATCTATCTATCTGTCTGTCTATCTGTCTATCTATCTATAAATTTATCTGTATATCTATCAATTTGTCAATCTATCAATCTATATATCAATCCATTTGTAATTCTATATATCTATCAATATATATATATATATATATATATATATATATCTATATCTATTTATCTCTCTATCTATCTATTAGTCTATAAGTCTATAAGTCTATGTGACTGACCATCTATCTATCTATTTGTCTAACTATATATATGTCTATCTTAATATTTGTATATTTGTGCACCTGTTTATCTTTTTAACTATATTTCTGTTTATATGTCTAACTTTATATTTGTTTATTTGTTTATCTATCTATGTATCTATTTGTCTATATATCAATGTATCAATTTATCAATTTTTTATCTATATATCTTTCTATTATCTATTTAACTAACAAACAAATAATATATCTATATATTTATCTATTTGTCAATCTCTTTAACTATTTTACTAACTTTATATCTATTACTCTATCAGTATATCTATTTATCTATCTATATCTCACTCTATCTATCTATCTGTCTGTATATCTACATATTTATTTCTATCTATCTATTTCTTTATCTATTTATATCTCTTTCTATATATCTATTAATCTATCTATTAGTCTATCTACCTATCTGTATATATATAAATCTATCTATCTCTCTATTTAACTGTCTATTTATCTATTTATATAGCTATCTATATATCTGTCTATCTAACTATTGGCCAATCTATCTATTTATCAATTTATCAATCTATCTATATGTCTATTTGTCTATCTGTTTATATATCTAATTGTCTAACTGTCTAATTGCCTAACAATCAATTTATCTATCTCTCTATATATAAAATTATCTATCTGCCTATTAGTTAATTAGTCTAATCATCTATTAATTTATCTGTCTATCTATTTATATCTATTTGTGTATATGTGTCTATCTATATATGTGTCTAAATGTCTATCTATCTATTTATCTATCTTATATTTGTTTATCTGTCTATCTATATATCTGTGTATCATCTTAGTTGTCTATCTATCTCTTTTCAATTTGTATATGTATCTATGTGTTTATCTATCTATCTGTTTGTCTATCTATTTATTTATCTATGTATATGTAATTTTATGTATCTATCTATCTATATGTCTATCTTTCTATCAGTCAATTTTAAATCTATATATCTATATCTATATGTATCTTTCTATTTGTTTATCTATATATGTATCAATCTATCTATCTAGCTATCAATATTTATGTCTATATGTCTATCTATCTATATGTCTATCTATCTATCTATCTATCTATCCATCTATCCCATTATCTATCTATCTATCTATCTATCTATCTATTTGACCATTTATCTAAATATTTTTTTATATCTATTTATCTTTTTATTTGTTTATATAACTATATATCTATATATCTATATATACATCTACTTATTTTATTATGTGGTTATCTATCTATCTATATTTTTATCAGACTATCTATCTAATAGTATATTTGACTATCTATCTGTCTATCTATCTATCTATATGTCTATCTATATATCTATATGTCTATCTACATATCTTTTTATCAATCAATCTATATATCTATATATCTATATATATCTATCTATCAATATATCTATCTATCTATTAGTATATATGTCTATGTTTCAATCTATATATCTATGTAACTATCTATCTTTCAATCTATCTATCTATCTAATTTTATAACTATCTTTCTATCAATCAGTATATCATTCAATAAATTAATAAATAAATCAATCTATCTATCTATTTGTCTGTCTATCTAATTATCCATTTGTATATAAATCTATCTATTTATATGTCTAACAAACCAACTATCTATTAGTCTATTAGTCTATAAGTATATTAGTATATTAGTCGATATATCTATCATTCTAGGTATATATTTTTCTATCTATCTTTTAATCTAACTTTCTCTCTATTTACCTATCTGTGTATCAAATTATTTGTCTTTTTAACTATTTGTCAACCATTTGATCTAACTATTTGTCTATCTTTCTATATGACTATCTTTCTTTCATTCTATATGTCTATTTGTCTATCTATCTATCTATTTATCTATCTATCTTTCTAATTGTCTAACTAACTAACTATCTATCTATATGTCTATCTATCTATCTATATGTCTATCTATCTATCTATCGGTCTTAATATCTTACTATTAATTTTTCTATCAGTCTATTAGTCAATGTATCTGTTTGACTATCTCAATCTATCTTTATATTTATCTATCTATCCATCTATCTATCTATCTATATATCTATCTATCTATTTAATGAAATTGTCTATTTATATATCTACCTATTTCTTTATATATATATATTTGTCTAAATGTCTATCTGCCTATCGGTCTATCTATCAAACAATGTAACTATCTAACTTTCTATCTATCTATCCATCTAACTATCTATATATTTACAAATCTATCTATATATCAATCAACCTATCTATCTATTTACTTTCTATCTTTCCATATGTCTTTTAGTCTATCAGTATATAACTCTGTGTGTCTATACATATATCTTTCTGTCTATCTATATATATGTCTATCTCTCTATTTTTCTAACAATCTATATGTCTATCTCTTTATCTATATATCTATCTATCTATCAATATATCTATCCATATGTCTAACTTTCTATTTGTCTATTTGTCAATCTATCTATGTCTCTTTTTGTCTATCTAACAATTTGTGAATCTGTCAAACTATGTCTCTGTTTATTTTTCAATTTGTCTAATTCACTAACTAACAATCTATTTATCTATCTATCTATCTATTTATTTCTCTATTTGCTTAGACTATTTACCTATCTTTCTATCAAGTAGTCTAATAGTCTATCTTCTCTCTATCTTTTTATCTATCTATGTGTATGTCTATTCAACTATTTATTTGTCAATCTATCTATTTGTTTATCTATATATATATATATATATATATATATATATATATATATCTATCTGTCTGTCAATCTATCTATTAGTGTATCTGTCTATCTAACTATTTATCTATCTATCTGTCTATCTGTCTATCTGTCTGTCAATTTATATATGTGTTTATCTTTATATCTCTCTATCAATTAATTTATCAATCAATCAATCAATCAATCAATCTAACTATATATCTCTCTATGTATCTTTCTATTTGTCAATCTTTCAATCTATTTATATATCAATTTATCAATATACCAATATGTCTATATGTTTATAAATATATCTATATAATTGCATAACTATATTAAAGTCTGTCTATGTATTTATATATCACTCTATATATAAAACTATCTAACTGCCTATTAGTCTATTTGTCTAATTGTCTATCAGTCAAACTATTTATGTTGCTATGTTTCTATGTGCCTATCGATTAATCTGTCTAATTGTCTATCTGTTTATCTGTTTATCTTGTGTTTATCTTTCTATCTATCATTATATCTCATCTATAAATCTATCTATCTATCTATCCGTCTATCTTTCTACCTATCTTTCTATCTCTTTGTCTATATATCATTCTATCAATCTATCAATCAATATTTTTTTCTATCTCTTTGTCTATATATCTATCTATCTCTAAGTATATCTACTTATTTATTCATCTATCTATTAATTTATCTATGTGTCTATATATCTATATGTCTATCTATCCATTTTTCAATCAATCAATCTGTCTATCTATCTATTTATCTATCTATCTATATATCTATCTATCTTTCAATATATCTTTTTGTCTATATATCTATCTGTCTATCTGTCTATCTATGTGTGTATATGCCTATCTATCAATCTATCAATCTATCAATCAATCAATCTATTTTTATGTCTATATGTCTATTGGTCTATTTATCTAATTGTCTAACTCACTATTTGTTTATCTATTTATTTTTTTCTATCTATCTATCTATCTATAAAACTATTTAATTCCCAATTAGTCTATCACTCTAATTGTCTATCTATCTATCTTTCTGTCTATCTATTTATGTCTCTATGTATCTATGTCTTTATTTATATAACTATCTATTTGTTTATTTGTCTATCTATCATATGTTTGTTTTTATCTAAATCGATCAATCTGTATATGTTTCTTTTTGTCTATAGGTATCATTGTCTATTTCTCTAGGTTTCAATGTGTTTATGTATCTTTCTATCATTTTATTTATCAGTCTATCTATCTATCGATCTGTTTATCTATTGGTCAATCTATCTATATGTCTATCTATGTGTCTGCCTATTTGTCTATTAATCTATTTGTATATCTATCTATCTATAATCTATCTATTTATTTGTCTTTCTATCTATTTTTATATTTATGTATCTATCTATCTATCTATCTTTATGTCTATCTATCTATATGTAAATCTATCTATCTTTCTATGATTTGTTTATCTATCTAGCCCCATATCTATATATCTATTTATATATCTATATAAATATTTAACTGTCTATCTATTTATCAATCTATTTCTATATATATCTGTACATCTATATATCTATCTGTATATATGTGTATAATCTTATCTAGCTATCATTCTATCTATCTATATGTCTATCGGAGTATATATCAATTAATATATTTGACTATATATATATATTTGTTTATATGTCAATCAATCAATCTATCTATTTGTCTATTTATCTATCTATACATCTATCTATTTGTCTATCTATCTATTTGTCTATCTATCTATCTATATATTTTTTATTTGTCTATATGTTTATCTACCTATATGTCTATTAGTATATCTAGCTATTTGGTAATCTGCCTATTTATATAATTATCAATATATATATATATATATATATATCTATCTATCTGTCTATCAATCTATATGTATATATATGTATATTTCAATAATCTAACTATCTATCGATAAATATGCCTACTAGTTTGTCCATCTGTCTATTTTTATATCTATTTATCTATCTATATAAATAACTATCTTTCTATCTAGTTATTTATCTGACTATTTATCTAAGTTACAATCTATCTAACAATCTATCTATATATTTGTATACTCTTATATCTATATATCTATCTTTCTATCTATCTTTCTATCTATCTATCTATCTATCTTTATTTGACTGTATCTTTCTATCTATCTATCTATTTGTTGATCTATTTATCTATCTATTTCTATCACTAATTTTCGAGCTATCTATTTATCAATCAATATATCTATCTAACTATCTATATTTATCTTTCTATCTTTGTATCTCTATATCTCTCTAACTAACTATTTGCCCATCCATACATATGTCTATCTTTATACTATCTATCTATCAATCTATCTGCCTATTTATCTATCTATCTAACTATGTATCTATCTATCTATTTATCTATCTGTCTGTCTTTCTATCGATCATTCTATCTATCTATCTGTCTATCTATCTATCTATTTATATATCAAATTTCTATATAACTAGTTGTCTATCAATCTATTTATATATTTATCTATTTCAAAATGTGTCTATTTATTTATTTATTTATTTATCTATTTATATATCAATCAATCTATCTATCTATCTATATGACTATCTCTCAATGTGTCTATCTATCTATTTATCTAATTATCTATTTATCTATTTGTCTATTAATCTATAAGTGTATTTGTCTAATTGTGAATTCATCTATCAATCTTGTATCTTTATTTCTATGTGTCTATCTATCTACCTATCAATCTATCTATATATCTATTTCTCTTTGTATCTATGTGTCTACATGACTATCTATCTATTAATAATATATCTATATTTTTCTAACTATCTATCTTTCTATTTGTCTAACTATCAATCAATCAATCTATATATCTCTCTAGCAATCTATTAGTCTATTAGTCTATCTTTTTATATGTCTATTTGTCTATCTTTATTTCTATTTGTCTGATTGTCTATTTGTCTATCTATCTATCTATCTAGCTATCTATCTGTCTATCTAACTATATATATATATATATATATATATATATATATATATATATATATATATATATATCTATATCTATATCTATATATATCTATCTATCTATTTATTAATCTGTCTATATATCTAACTTTTTATTTGTTTTTTTATCTAAATGTCTATATGTCTCTCTATCTATCAATGTTACTATCTATTTATCTATCGATCTATCTATCTAACAAACTATCTATCGCTAAAACTATATAACTATATTTCTTTTTATCGCACTAATATTCAAAATATTTATCTGTCTATTTATATATCCAACTTTCTATTTTTTAATCTATATTTCTATCTGTCTATCTATCTATTATTCTACCTATCTATCTATATAGCAAATTATCTATCTAACTATCTATCTATCTATCTACCTATCTATATATTTATTTATCTATCTATTTATCTATCTATTTATCTTATTATCTCTCTCTCTATCTTTCTATCTATTTTTCTTTCAATTTATCTATATATCTATTTGTGATTCTACTAATCTATATATCTATCTTTCTGTCTGTCTATCTTTTTATATTTCTATCTTCCTATTTATCTATGTATCTATGTATCTATCTATATATCTATATGACTATCTATATATATGTCTATCAAATGATCTATTTGTCTATCTATTTATGTGTTTATTTATCTATTTATATATTTGGCTATCTATATATGCCTCTATTTGTATATTTATTAATGCATATATCTATTTATCTCACTATTTATAGATCTATTTATCTATAACTATGTATATATATATATATATATATATATATATATATCTCTCTCTCTCTCTAGTTGTTTATTTGTTTAACCATCTATCTTAGTATTTCTCTATTAGTGTAAATTTTTATATCTTTATCTTTCTATTTATCTATCCATTTATCTATGTTTCTCGATCTCTATATCAATCAATCAATTTTTCTATCTATTTATCAATCAATTTGTTAATCTATCTATTTATCTATGTATCTATTTATTTGTCTTCCATTCTATCTATATCTCTATTTGTCTATATTGCTATTTGTCAATTTTATATTTCTATCTATCTATTATTTTTCAATCTTTCAATTAATCTTCTATATATTTTTCTATCAAACTATCTATCAATCCGCCTATATGTATATTTATTTTTCTATCTATCTGTTTATCTATAAATTTAGCTATCTATCTTAATATCTATTTTTTTTAGTTTAACTATCTATTTGCCTATGATTCTCTCTATCTATTTATCTATCTATCTACCTGCCTAACTTTCTATATTTCTATCTACCTATTTATCTATGTATCTATCTATCTATTTATCCACATATTTGTCTATCTATATGTCTATCTATCTACATATCAATCTATCTATTTGTGTATCAATCTATCTATATATCTAACTATTTGTAAATTTATCTATGCATATATCTATTTATCTCTCTATATATAAATCTATTTATCTTTAAATATTTATATCTTTCTATATATATATTTATATATATCAATCTGTCTATTTTTTTATCTATCTTTCTTAGTATTTCTCTATTAGTCTATATTTTAATATCTCTATCAATCAATCTATCCTTTTATTTATGTGTTTCTCTATCTATCTATCAATCTATATTTCTATCTATGTATCTATCTATTAGTATATCAATCAATTTGTTTATCAGTATATTTGTCTATGTATGTATTTTTTTATCTTCTGATCTATCTATATATCTATTTGTCTATATGGCTATTTGTCTATTTGTATATTTCTATATACATATTATTTCTAAATCTTTCAATCAATCAATCTTTGTCTCTTTCTATCTAATCATCTATCTATCTATCTTTCTATCAGCCTATTTATTTAATTATCTATTAATCTATTTATCTATCTATCTATCTATATGTCAATTTGTTCATCTATCTATTTATCTATGTCTCTATTTATCTATGTCTCTATTTATCTATTTGTCTATCTATCTATCTATCTATCTATCTTTTTATGTATCTATCTTTTTTTCTATTTATCTGTCTATCTATCTATTTGTTTATGTGTCTATCTATCTACCTATATAATTATTTATCTATTTGTCTATCTGTATATTTCTTTTTAAACCTATTTTCCTATCTAGCAATCTACCCTTTTGTCTATCTATCTATCTATCTGTCTAACTATCTATCTATTTATATATCTATCTTTCTAACTATCTACCTATCTACGTATTATTTTTTAATTGTCTATCTATCTATCTATCTGTCTATCTGACTATTTGTCTATCTATCTATTTTATTATATAACAGTCTATTTGTCAATATATTTAATTGTCTATCAAATAGTTTTTACTTGCTATTTATCTATAAATCTATCTATCTATCTATTTCTTATCTACCTATCATTATATTTGTCTATATATCTAATTATTTATCAATCTAATTGTTTATTTGTTTATTTGTCTATCTATCTATCTAGCTGTCTATTTGTCTACCTATCTATTTCTTCATTTGTCTATTTGTATATCTATCAATCTATCTATCAATCTATCAATCTATCTATTATTTTATCTTTTGGTATATCAATCTATCAATCTTTTTATCAATCAATCTATCAATATTTATATATATTTTCCTATCTATCATTCTAATATATATATATATATATTTGTCAATCTGTCTATCTATCAATCTATCTATACATCAACCTGTTTATTTGTCTATTAATCTTTTCATTCTATCTTTATATCTATTATCTATCTATCTATTTATTTGTCTATCTATTTGTCTATCTATCTATCTATCTACCTATATATATATATATATATATATATCTATCTATCTATTTGTCTATTTAATTATTTGTATATGTGTCTATTTATTTTTCTATCTATCTTTCTATGTATCAATTTATCTCTTTGTCTATATGTTTTTGTGACTTTCTAACTATTTATCTATTTGTCTCTTTGTCTATCTGTCTATTTGTATAGAATTGTATTTGGAATCTGTAAATTTATCTATTAGTCTATGTATCTGTGTGTCTATGTGTCTATCTATCTATCTATCTATTTATCTATTTGTCTATGTGTCTATGTGTCTACATATCTATCGACCTATTAGTCTTTATATCTATCTAACTAACTATCTATCTAACTATTTATATGTCGATCTCTCTAGCTATCTAGTAGTTTATCAGTGTATGTATTTATCTATTTATCTATCTATTTATCTTTCTATTTGTATGACTATCTATTTATCTTTCTATTTGTATGTCTATCTATTTATCTATGTATCTATCCGTCTAGCTATCTATATGTCTATCTATCTACCTATTTCTCTATATGTCTATATATCTATATGTTTATTTGTTTATTTATCTAAATGTCTATATGTATATATATATATATATATATATATATACATATATATATATATATCTATCTATGTTACTATCTAATTATCTATCTTTCTATTTTTATATTCGTATAATTATCTAACTGTCTTTCTTTTTATATATATATATATCTATTTATCTGTCTATTTGTTAAACTATCTAACTGCCTTTTAGTCTATTAGTCAGTTTGTCTATCTTTCTATCTATCAATCTATGTATCTATCTATTTTTCTAACTATCTATTTGTCAATCTATCTATGTGTATATGTATCAATGTGTCTATTTGTTTATATGTCTCTCTATCTATCTAACTATTAGTCTATCTATCTATCTTTCTATCTATGTGTGCGTGTGTGTATGTTTATTTATCAGGCTATCAATCTAAAATTTTGTTTTTCTATCTATCTATCTCTCTACCTATTATTCAATCCGTCTCTTTTATATCTGTCTATATGTCTATCAATATTTCTATCTATCTATACGACTATCTATATTTCTATCTATCTATCTGTTTATATATATATTTATCTATTTATCTATCTATCTATCTGTTTGTCTATGTATCTATTAGTATATTTATCTATCTACCTGTCTATCTATCTATCTATCTACCTGTCTATTTATCTATCTATCTATCCATCTTTTTAATTATATGTCTATATATCTATCTTTCTTTCTTTCTGTCTATTTGTCTACCTTTCACTATATCTAATTTTCTATCTATCTATCTATCCATCTGTCTATCTCGCTATATAACTATCTAACTATCAAACTATCTAACTATGTAAATATCTTTCTACATGCCTATCTATTTATTTATCTATATGCCTAACTATCTAATATTCTTTTAGTCTATTCTATCAATTTATTAGTCTTTTAGTCTACCTGTCAAAATGCCTATTTAACTATTTGACTATCTATTTATGTGCTTATCTATCTATCTACCTATCAGTCTATCTATCTATCTATTTATCTTTCTTTGTTTCTATCTATATATCTATCTATTTAATTATATAACTATCTAAATATCTTACTAGCTTTATATCTGTCTACCTATTTATCTATCTATCTATCTATCTAACTATTTAACTTTATTTTACTCTATCAGCCTATCAATCTATTAGTCTATCACTTTATCTGTCTATTTATTTATCTAACTATTTTTCTATCTATCTGTGTGCTTGTATGTATATATGTTTATATGCCTATCTACTAATCTGTTTATTTATCTATCTATCTATCTATTTATTTGTCTATCTGACTATATATCTATAAATCTATAAATTTGACTAACTACCAATTAATCAATATATTTGTCTCTCTTTCTCTCTATCTCTCTATCTCTCTATCTATCTTTCTATCTATCTATCTCTATTTGTCTATCTCTCTATCTATCTTTCTATCTATCTATCTCTATTTGTCTATCTATCTATCTATATATCTATCTATCTATGTATCTGTGTATTTGTCTATTAATCAATTTGTCTATCTGTGTTTTAGTCTAGTGTCTATTTATCTATCTATCTATCTATATCTCTATTTGTCTATCTCTTTTTATATATGTCTGCCTTTCTCTATTTATCTATTAGTTATCAATGTGTCATTCTATCTATCTTTCTATTTGTCTATATTTCTATATGGCTATCTATATTCTAGCTATCTAACTATCTGATAAACATTCTATGTGTATATATATTTATCTTTTTATTTGTCTATCTAACTATATATGTATATATATATATATATGTCTATTTGTATATCTTTCTATCTAATAATTTGTCTATTTTTCAAATTGTCATTCTATATCTCAAACTATATATCTATCTTTATGTCTATCTTTGTATCATTCTATCTACCTATCATTCTCTTTATCTGTCTTTCTATCTATTAGTCTATCATTCTATCTATCTATCTATTTTTCAAAACAATTATCTATCTATCTATTTATCTATATGTCTATTTGTCTATCTATTTATCTATATGTCTATCTATCTATCTATTTATCTATATGTCTATCTATCTACTTATCTGCCTATCTTTCTAATTATCTATTTATCTAACTATTTTTTTATTAGTTTATTTATCTATTTAACTATCTATCTATCATATCTGTCTATTTGTCCATCTTTCTATCTATTTATCTGTCTATATGTGTTTTTGTCTATCTATCAATCTATCTATCAGTTTATATATCTATCTATCAGTCTATCAATTTATCTATCCATCTATTTATCTCACTATCTATATATTTATCTATCTATTTATCTATCTATTTGTCTATCTATCTATCTCTCTATCTATTTTTTAGTCTATTAGTTTATCAGTCAATGTGTCTATCAATATTTTATTCTATCAGTCTATTAGTCTATGTGTCCATCTATCATTCTATCTATCTATATGTCTATCTATTTATCTGTCTAATTGTAAATCTATCTATCTATATATCTATCTATCTATATATCTATCTATCTGTTTGTCTGTCTATCAGTTTATCTATCTTTCTATCTATTTATATGTCTATATGTATAACTATCTATCTATCTTTCTATTTTTTTATATCTATAAGTTTATCATTCTATCTGTCTATCTATCTTACTATCTAATTGCCTTTTTTTCTATCAGTCTACCAATATATATATATATATATATATATATATATATATATATATATTTATATATATATACTTATCCATCCACCTATCTGTCTATATATATCTATCTATTTGTCTATCTATCTTTTTGTCTATATGTTTACATATCTAATTTTCATTCTATGTATCTACCTACCTATCTGTCTATCTAGTTATCTATCTACCTTATTATATGTTTATATGACTAGCTATCAATCTTTCTATCAATCAACCAATATGTCTATCTCTTTATCCAATTGGCTCTTTGTTTATTAATCCCTCTATGTATATGTGTTTTTATATATTTTCCTCTCTCAATCTATTAATATATCAATCTATGAATCTATCTAAAGTCTATCTTTATTTCTTTATTTCTATCCATCTAATTGTTTAATTGTCTAACTATCTAACTATCTATCTATCTATTTGTCTATCTAACTATCCATCTAATTGTCTAATTTTCTAACAAACTATCTATATATCTATTTGTCTATCTGTCTATCTATCGATATATTTATCTATCTATCTATCTATCTATCTTTCTATCTTTCTATCTTTTTTTTCTTCCTTTCTTTCTCTATATATTTATATCTGTCTATCTATTTATTTTTATATCTATATATCTATCTGTTAATCTGTATATTTGCTTATATTTATATATATCTATCTATCTGTGTATTTATTTATTTGTTTATCTATCTACTTATCAATCTACCTACCTATACATCTATTTTTTTATCTATTTATATGTATGTCTATTTATCTACCTATATGCCTATCTATCTTTCTATCTATCAATTAATCAATCAATAAATCTATTTATTTGTCTATCTATCTATTTGTCTATCTTTCTATTTATCTATCTATCTATCTATCTATTTATCTGTCTATCTATTTTTATATATATCTATCCATTTTTCTTTTAGACTATTAGTCTATCAGCCTTTGTGTCTATGTGTCTATTTTATTTTTAGTCTATCTTTCAATTAGTCTATGTGTTTATGTGTCTATCTATCTATCTATCTATTTATCTATCTGTTTGTCTCTCTGTCTTTTTGTCTAATTTTATATCTATTGAGCTAAGATCCATATTTATTCAACTTTAAGTCAGCTTTGACACGACACTTAAAATTAAGTTATTTTGCTAGGTAACTCTTACCAATTACATTTCATCTAATTTCTAGATATTTATGTGATTTTGACATCATATTTCCCGACTTGTTTGAATCCCATCTAATGTCATTAGGCCCAAAACCATTTTGATAACTTAATAAAGTTAAACCATTTTAAAGAATTGGGTAGCACCATTATTCATCTTGTCTTACTAATGTCACATAATGTACTTCTACTTTAGTAGAACCTACATTAATGTGATAAAACATTTGACAAGTGTTTATATATGCATGATATTTTATCTTTAAATTTTATGTGAGGGATCTTGATTGATTTTAATTTTTAATTAATAGATCTCATCATATATATAGTATCACCATTTCATATAACATATTGTACATAGCATCTCATACTTGCATATAATTAACATGTCACAGTATAGCCTTAATATAGATTAATCTCCACAAGCCAATAGGCAATATGAAGATCATTAGTCATTAATCCTAGGTAGTAATAAGTAGCTCCATGAAGTTTATTTTCCCACCAACTTGCGCATATACACCTAGCTCCTCCATCATCATGGTCAGATTGCATGACTTCAAATGACTTGCATTGTCTCTTTTGTTTTATTACAACAATTAAAAAATTACAATAAAAAAATGACATGCAAGCCAATATTTAATAATTACAACCCTTGAGAAAAAAAAATAATAATACTCTACCAAACAGATTGGTTAAAAAGGCCATACTAAGCACCATTTGAAGCAAAATAACATGCAAAATGGATAATGTTATCATATAGCATAAATAATTTGTATTAAAAAAATAAATTATAATAACCATGTATTTAAAAACATTTAAATTTATAAGGTGTTACATAGAGTTGTTATGGTGGTTCTGCTAGACAGTTAGCAGACGGGGTCAAGGGGAGCCACCCTCGTGGGGTTAGGGGCAGCTCTCCAGAAAAATTTAAATTTAAATTTTCATTAATCTCATCAATAAATTTTCATTGATCTCATCAATAAATTTTCATTGATCTCATCAATAATTTTCATTGATCTTATCAATAAATTTTTATTGATCTCATTAATAATTTTCATTGATCTTATCAATAAATTTTCATTGATCTCATCAATAAAGTTTCATTGTTCTTATCAGTAAATTTTTATCAATCTCATTAAGAAATTTTTTATTGATATTATCAATAAATTTAAAATAAGCCGAAAGCCATCGAAATCACATTAAAACAACATATTATGTAATCTCATTACACATAGGGCTTATTTTGGCACAACCATAAACAATCACTAATAAATCAAAATTGATATATGAATTTAGTCCATGTATTAATCTGATTAAGAGAAAGCTAGAATCATATATCATTCTATTAAACACTTTAATGGCAATATCCTATTCTGATTCTCAATCATACTTATGAATCCTTTTAGTTTTCAGATTGAATCAATTAATACCTTAACAAAACCTATTAACTATGTCGATCACACAAACAATAATATCATATATATTCAAAAATGCAAATCATGCCAGAATCATATACATCACATACATATGATAAAATATAGCATTTTCCATTTTTATGAAAACACAAGTTCCTTCGATACCACCATTGGGATTTTGGGCAGAATATTCAATCTAATTAGAACATAAACACAACAGAATTTATAATTTTTATTTCTTAATCCACGTAGGATCACATGCAATTCATAAAAACACTAAGGAAGGGTAAATGAAACTTACATAATGTAGATCGATTCGTCAAGCCTTCAAAGTGTGTATTGAGGTTTGTTCGAATCATCAAAGGTGCTACCTTTTTGAAAAGTTACAACCCTCTACATGTATCCACACATGAACAAATAATGAATGATCATGTTGAATGCTAGTTCAGATTTGATTTCTCAAAATGAAAAAGATTCTATCTGTTTTATAAAAGATGACTACTTGCATCAAATATGTCTCACATATATATATACAAATCTACAATGGTTTTAGTCATAAATATATTAAGTATATATTTAAAACACTTTTAAATAATAACAACTTAAATTCTTTTCCTTAAAAACTTTTTTTAAATGAATTTATTCATTAAAACTCAAGTTCAATGTAACAAAATAATTACTTATTTAAATCACAAATTTAAACTTTCTCAAAATTAAATTCAAATTTAAATAATAATTATTTGTTATTTGTGATTTAAAATAATCTCATCATTTAAATTTACTACAAAGAATAAAAAACCATAACCATTATTATTCATTTTTAATATGAAACTCTAAAGTTTCAATTAACATTATCAGTAGACCTAAATCACATTTTTATCCTACAAGTCAAAAGTGGCATCTAGTAAGACATTATGACTACCTAAGTTAAATGAAAAGCTCACGATTCGAGATAACCTTAATATAGCTAATGACAATTTTTTTCTCAGTCACAATTGTCGAGGGGACCCAGTGACATCTCTCTCATAATAAGATGGACACATTCCATCTTTAACATTCATATCTCACTACATAATTGTTATTATGTTCAAGTATAACTTTTATAGTCATCTGATTAAAGATAATATTTGATTATATTAAAACACAATATTCCTTATGTTGAGAACTATAGCGATCTCATGCAAAAGGGTTTAATAATATAGCTATTAGAGATTAACTTATGACTTTGATCCATATATTAAACTAAAGATAAGTCTGTGTAATATCTATACTCAGCAAATATATATAAATTTGATTTGTATTTAATACATATATTCATCCCATGAATATCAATCAAACTTTATACTAATTTTAATTTGTTGTTATTTTCATAATAATAACTGATTAGAGACATTTAAAAAAATTAAAAATATTACACAAAAATATTATATATAATAAACATGTAATTCATCAAAATAAGTAATTCTCACAAATAGTCAAAAAACCATGTTAATATGATAGGCCTAGAGCATTATTACTAACATATATGTCTATCTATCTATATATCTATGTAACTATCTAACTATTAATTTTCTATATATCTATTTGTCTAACTATATATCTATCAAACTATCTAATTTTCATTATGTCTATCTATCTATCTATCACTTTATCAATCTTTCTAATTATATATGTATCTATCTATCTATCTATCTATTTATCTATCTGTCTATCTATCTATCTTTCTATCTATTTATCTATCTGTCTATCTATCTATCTGCCTGAATATTTGTATATCTCTCTATATATCAATATGTCAATCTATCTATCTATCTATATATCCGTCTATCTATCTAACTATATAACTATCTAACTATCTAACTATCTATCTATTTCTCAATCAATTTGTCTATTTATCTATTTATATATCTCACAATCTCTCTATCTATCAGTCTATCATTATATCAGCCTATATGCCTATATGTCTATCTATCTAGTTATTTGTTTTTTTTCATATTTGTCTATCCATCTATCTATTATCTAGCTATCTATCTATCTAGCTATCTAACTATCTATATATCAAATATCTACCACTCAGCCTATCTACCTATATGTTTTTGTTTTATCTGATAATCTATCTATCTATTTGACTATCTATCTATCTATCTATTTATTTGACTAACTATCAGTCAATCAATCATTCAATCTATCTATGTATGTCTCTATTTCTTTTTATCTATCTATCTATCTATCATTATATCTATATATCTATCTGTCTATCTGCTTATATATTTATGTATGTATCTATCTATCTATGTATATACATATCTATCTATATATCTATATATCTACATATTTTCCAAAATACCTATCTACCTATCAAATATTTGTCTATCGATTTATATGTCTATCTGACTATCTCTCTATATATTTATTTATTTAACTATCTAATGGTCTATAATCTATATGACTATATATATATATATATATCCATCTATTTAATTATTTACTTATTTATTTATTTATTAATCTATATATATATATATATATCTTTTTATTTATCAATCATTCTATCTACCTATCTAATGATATGCTTATCTATTTATCTATCTATTTTTCTATATATATATATATATATATATATATATATATATATATATATATATATATATATATTACATATATACTACACACACACACTACTCACACCACACACACACACATAATATATTAATATATATATATATATATATATATATATATATATATCTCTTTCTCTCTCTCTATTTGTCTTTATATCTATGTGTCTATCTATCAATCTAGTTTCTGTCTATCTATCTATCTATATTTAATTCTTTCTTTCTCTTTCTATGTGTCTATTAGTCTATTTTTTTATCTATCTATCATTAAATTTATCTATCTATCTATATATCTATCATTCTATCTGTATATCTGCCAATCTCTTTATCTATCTAACTATAAATCTATCTACTTGTCTATTTGCATATCTATAACTCGATCTATATCTCTAACTATCTATATTTGTGTATATATATCTATCATCTATCTATCTATCTATGTGTATATTTACTTATCTGACTATCTA